>JACEIK010013250.1:10605-27087 GCA_018107945.1 Datura stramonium
ATAACTCATTATTGAAGTGTAAATGCAACCATCTAATGCACAACAAAGACTATAACTGACATGCCAGCAGACAACTGACCATAAAATCTATATACAATCCGTCCAGCCAGTGTACCACACCGTGGTAAAATAAAAATGCCTCCAGCCGGTGTACCATACCGGGGTAAAAATAAAAATTCCTCCAGCTAGTGTACCATACCGGGGTAAACTCCGTCCAGCTGGGGTACCACACCGGGGTAAAATAACAAGACCTCCAACCGGTGTTCCACACCAGGGTAAAATCAATAAATCTTAGAAAAAATCATAAATGGAGTCGATATGGATTATACTAGACCAGCTCAATACATAAAACATAGAAATGACGAATACTAAACACGTGGCCTGCATAGGCCTCCTTCGTAATGCATAACTGGAACTGAGTACATATAACATGTAAAGATAGAAAATAGAACTTAAATGAATGTATTATAAACTTTTATAAATCATAAGGATCTACGGATAACCTAAGAGTTTCAACAAAATTTATAGATCGTCTCCAAGGGACATTAGAGCTCAGAAACTCACTAGCTTGTCGTTCGGCTTAAGGGAAAGGTATTATGAAATCTCCCCTTGGCCTGACATATTTCATAACATACACATAAGGTAAAGTACAACCATAACTAGGTAATCCTAATTCAGTAGGCTCGTTTATCCTCAATAGCTTGCGACGTCTTTACGTGGCTTAAAATCGTTTACACGTCCTCATCTCGGCTCTTTCACAATTTCAGTTAGAAACCAGACATTTAAACACATTTAACATCACATATATATACACATGACATACAGTAAGGACCAGCTAACAATGCCCACGCTTAGGGGTCTCCAACTCCATGTACAACTACGACAACAATCGACACAATATCACACTTTAGGTGTCTCACTTCGGCTAGGAATAATCTTAACATTTATCCTCAATAAAACATGGGACTTTAAGTCTTAAATGAAGCTTAACATACTTCCTCAAGACTTTGAAATAGGTTGCTGTCTCATTCAATTCACAACACACGCATCGTGCTTAAAAGAATGGTAGATGGGGGGCGCCTTGCATACCTTTCTCCGATGAACCTTTCTCTAGCCGATTTCCTATCTCAATGATCAGACTTCAACCACCTTAATCCAGTGGTTTTATAGGCCAACTACAAGCTTAATCTATATCAAAAAAATGCAGCCAACATAACTAACCAGAGGCAGTCAAAATAGCAACAACAACACACGGCAACATCAATAACATTTAGCCATTTTCTCATCTAATTTTCACTAACTTTTGAGGGAGAAAACAGAGGAAATTTTACCTTAGTTTTTATGTGATTCTACCCCTCCATATGAAGTATAATTCCATAAAAAGAAATCTCCAAAAATCCTAAGGAAAACGAGCAAACCTCAGCTAACAAACAGTCCATCGGCAGCTCACTTAGCTGCCAATTTCCAGATTTTCTCTTTGCAATTTGAGAATAAAAAGAAATCTCCAAAAATCCTAAGGAAAACGAGCAAACCTCAGCTAACAAACAGTCTATGGGCAGCTCACTTAGCTGCCAATTTCAAATTTTCTCTTTGCAATTTGAAAGGTTTAAAAGGGGGCGAAATCCTCACCTTTTCACCTTATTTAAACACCTACTCAAAGATGGACATATAGGCATTCAAAACAGATTTTGAAACGCAGAAAAACTTCTTCAAAACCTTGCCAAAACGAGCTCCCAAACAGCCCCTAACATACTTGGCAAGGTAATCTCAACTTATCTTGTGATTTTTTTGAACTTTGCTTGATGTTCCTCCTGATTTTCTTGTCCTAGCTGATGGAATGAGAGATAAATGGAATCCTTACCAAGCTGGTCGATTTAGATTTACCTGTAAATGTTTTCTACAAGTGAAAAATCAGATTTTAAGTAAATAGGGCGGTGGAGGCGCTAGCGCCATGCCCGCATCACCGCTCATGATTGTTCAGTAAAAGGCCCATAACTTACTCCAAACTCGACTCCATGTCAGTTTGATGTCCCGAAACTAGACTAAAATACCTTTTAATTTGATAGGTCGGGGCTTCTAATTTATTATATATTGAGAGATATGGTTGTTTAAAGTTGACCCTTACTTATGAACTTCACATACTCTTTTGTTTTTTTATCGTACACAATTCCCTTGTCACCTACGACCAATATACAACCCGTACTTTCCCTAAGCTAGCATAAAACATCAAATAATCACCAAAACTTTTCGGTGTTATAATTTCCCATGTACTTCACCAATTACTTTGCATTCATCGTGAGGTTCAATGGATTGGCACACCTTGAAGGTAACCTCTTCACCTCCAACACGAAACTTGAGCTCACCTAGCTCCACATCTACCAAAACTCTACCTGCGATGAGATATGGTCTCCCATAAATGATTGGAACTTCTACATCCATCTCACAATCAAGAACTGCAATCAGCTGGTAGAATAAACTTATCTACCCTCACCAATACTTCCTCTAAACACCCACAGCTTTCTTTGATAGAGCGATCATCCATTAACAATATCATTGTTGCTGGTTTGGCGTTCCCAAGCCCCACTTATTCAAGATTATGAGGGGCATCATATTTATGCTTGCCCCAAGATCACAAAGGGGTTCTTGAACACACACAACCTAATAGTGCAAGGATTGGGAAGGCTCCCTGGATCCTCCCATTTTAGGGTAAGATTACTTATCGTCATAACACTAACATGATGTGTTGTCTCTCCAGTGCCCATATCTACAACCTTCTTCTTCTTGAGTAGCTCTTTAATGAACTTTTCATATCCAGGAATTTGAAGTAAAGCATCCACCAATGGTATATTTATGGACAATTTGCTGAACATGTCGATAAACTTGCCGAATTGATCATCCTTCTTTTACTTGGCTAACCGCTATAGATAAAGAGAGGTGGAACTCCGTTCTTGTTCTTTTCATTCAGGCCTTCATGACTACCTCTTCTTCATCATTTGAGTGAACTTCATTAACATCTCCCTCACCTTCATCCTCAACATTATCACAACAATTTGGTGCTTTTGGCACTGCATCAGATTCTCTTGCATCATTTGCCTTAGGAGAAACAAATTCCTTGGGATTAACACCTACATCTCATAGCATTTTACCACTCCCTCGCACAATGTCCATGTATTGACTATCCTTCTTAGAGTTTAGCATTGCATCACCGGGAAGTGTTCCCTTTATTTGAGGGTTCATTAGAGAGGATAAGTGGTTCATTTGAGCTTCCAAATGCTTGATGGAAGCTGAGTGTGAACTCATAGTTTGGGAAAGGTTAGACACCTCTCCCTTCAATTCCTTGACCACACTGTAGGTTGATTCCACTTTCTTAAGAACCCTTCCTAACATCCCTCCACTTGAGTTCCTGCACTAGCTTTTTACACCTTTTGGAGCTTGGATGTTCTCTATTAGAGTGGGGTGTAGAACATATAGATTAAAAATTCGATGATAGCGTCCCCCTCATGATTTTAATCTTTATTTCCCCTATCTCTCATTTATATCTACATCTCCTATGCGTTAAGTGTTTCTCCAACCTTGGTTCTATTCTTGAGGGCGCCAAGGGGCTTTGATTAGTCCTCGATACCCAGGTCGAGAAACCTCCATCTAATTTTCCATGTATTTGCACTCCTCCTCGTATCTTGGTGGCGATGATTCTCCTTCAAAATGCATTGACCTGGAATTCTTACAACATTCACAACTTTAGGGTCCCACGGTCCATTACATGTTTAGTCATTAACTCCACTAAGTCAATGGCTTTAGCATGATTTTCATATCGCTCTTCATCTCTTTTCACATTTCACTCGCTAATACACTAGAATTAGCATCATGTGACGATACATTGGTCTCCCTTCGTATGCTATGCTCAATTCATCTTTTTGTCATTCTATCCATGAGGGCTTTAGCAACCCATTTGTCCGATCCATAATTGATCCTCCTACTAAATTATTGGCAATGGATTTATTGATGCGCTCTAGGGCTCGATAAATGCTTTGAAGGGTCATTCTATCGTGGGAGACCATGGTTAGGCAAAGGGACACCCTTCTTCTTAAACTTTAGCCATGCTTCATGCAAAGGCTCGCTCTTTCCTAGAGTTTGTAATATATCCTCAACCGGAAACAAATTTCAGGGAGGAAAACCGATCCAAAAAGCTTCGCTAGCTCTTTCCACGAGGTGTTACAACCCCGAGGGGAGTGTCAAGACCCTAACATAAGACCGATTGAGACACGGACACTAGTCGTTAAAGGTGATGAGGCCGATGATCACCATTTGGAGCATGAGTGGTGTTCCCCCACCAACCCCGAGGGTAAACTCGAATCTCCACCCTAGCTCCTCTTGGCCTCTCTCTCTCTTTTTCCTTCACTTGTTCCTCTTCTATTTGTTCAACGAATATCACCAAATTTGGAAAGTCTATGTCCTTGAGCAACATGGCAGTCCTGCACTTTTTGATCAAGGAGTTGACACTCCATTCACGAACTTACTCACACGAGCCCTATGGTTGGCTACCATCTTCGTCGTATACTTGGACAACTAGGTGTACCCAATGCATACTCCCGACGCTTATGCTATTTTTCCTTAAGTTGATGAAGCTCTGCCACCTTTGCCTCCTCAACTCCCTAGGGAAAAACCTATCCAGAATGCATTCAAACTCATCCCAACCTACCGAGATGCCAATTCCCCGACTATCTCTCCACTTACAAAACCATATATGAGCGACTCCTTCACTCGATACGAGGCGAAGTTTGTGCTCTCCATTCCTTCACCCCCATGATTTGGATTATCTTTTGATCTCCTCTAAGAACTCACACGGGTCCTCTTCCATCTTTGACCCTAAGAATTCTGGTGTATTCGCCTGAGGAAATCTCTTACCCAAGCAGCCGCCACGTTCCCATTCTGGGAACATGAGCCATCGCCCGTTGACTATTCTGGGCAGTCAGGCCCTGCGCCAACATGTGAAAGGCTGCCTTGGAATGGCATGAGTAACACAAGCTGCCCATCAAGTTCGATGGGGCCGGTGGGGCATGTGCCGGCACCAATTACCATTCCTGTTTTCATTCGCTCGTTTGGGAGGCATTATCTATGAGTGCATAAAGCATGAGTTAGGAGAGGAACTATTAGAGTTTCACACTCTACGCACGATAATAGTCATGAAGAAAAGGAATAAGCCTCTAAAACATCTTGTGTAGCCTCTTCGCCATAAGTGTGAAGCGCTTCACAACCATGAAAAGATTCTACTTAACGTGACTTTAAGATACCCTAGGACACTCTAAACCTTTGCTTTGATACAAGGTTTGTCTCGACCCTAATATATGCCCAGAGTAAGAACACAAAGAACCCCGAGAGGCTCCAAGTGAACCCATGGCATGATCATAGCATAACATTAGCAAGACAACAAGTAATAGAATCATAACCGGAGCGGAAGCTAATCGAAGAGTTTAATTAAAATCCGGTGAAAAATTAAAATGTCTCAAACTCTGACATAAAAAGTTGAATCTATCTATACAAGTCTTAAAGCCACTACTACATTGATGAGTTCCCGGGACAAGCCCCTGGGCCTAACTCCTAAAGTCCGAAAACCGAAAGATAATGAAATAGAAAACATGTAATGCGCCCCTGGAGACGAGGACTCATAAATGTAGCCGAGGTGGGAACGAGCATATCTAACCACGTGGCCGAAGTTTGAAAACTTGAATCGTATCATGAAATGATATAGAACATAAAGTATACGGTCACACATGGGATGTATTGAGTATGTGAAGCATAGGTAAACTAAACACGCAAGTATACAAGAAGGAAGTAAACCGAGTACATCACTGAACATTTAACTGAGCTAGAATACAACCCCGTTCTGAGATACATAACTATTGAAATGAAGCTTTTATTTGAAAAAACATTTAATCAAGTATATAATCAAACTAATTCATAGGTCATTGTTGTTCATATATTGTGAACTGAAGTTATAATTGAGAATATACACTCAGATTTTACTATCTCGCCGAATTGGAGTTTGAGTCCCGGCTAAACTAATTTTAACTAAAATATGAAAAATATACTGGGAGCTCGCATAAACCGATATCACGTACTAAGGGAGACATTCTCTGCCGGTGGAGAGTCCTCGACTCGACTAAGGGAAATATTCTCTGCTATGGAGAGTCCATGCATCGACTAAGGGAAACATTTTGACTGACTGAGAGTCCCCGCCCGGCTCAAGTGAAACACGTTATGGAGAGTCACCGACCGACTAAGGGAAACATTCTCTACTATTAAGAGTCCCTAATTAAGGGAAATATTCTTGGCTAATGAGTCCTCGTGTTATACCTCTAAGCCCAAAGATCGATCCTGGAGTGAAATGGAGAAAAACTAGAAATCTAGCATTAGGTCACAAAATGACTCGTTCTAAGGGACCAGGTAGACTACCGAGACGACCATGGTGATGATCACGGTGTGAGTTGGATTTTGGATTTGGCACCCCACGGGATGTGACCACGAGTCATTCTGGACTCCACAACTCGTTGAGTCGGGCCGTGCACTCTAATTGTGAGAAGCTGAAGAAGAATGAAGTGTACCTGGCGGAACGCCCCCACGTCGTGATTAGTCACCACCACCCGTGACCTGGGCCGTGGTCACCAGGATGGGAATTATTTGAAACTAAGGCAATGGATGTGGATAAGTGGCGACCATGAGTTGTTGTCACCTCTGTGATGACTAGTGAGGTCCCCCGTGACGATCCTAAATGCTCTAATAGATAGTGTACCTAACGACTGGGATGATGACTCGTGGATAGTGGCAACGACTCTGTTAGGTCCCTTGGGGGACCGACGAGCGGTTAGTTTTTTGCAAAGATATGGTATTCTCATCATTCCTATGCTCAAAGGTCCTATACTATGTCGTTTAAGTCTATCGAGTGTATTAGGATATGTTGTCTATATCTAACCTATTAGAATCCCATGCATGCAAGTTAGAGAGCCAGAGAGGAGATCAAGCCTTAGCCCTTCTAATTCTTCTCAAATTCTTCGGGCAATCGTGAAGTGTGCAAGAATCATCTTTAATTAGGTATGTAGGGTTGTGAGTGGGTTTTTTCATTCACACCCATGCCCAATCTCTCCTAATTCATGAAGTTTTGTTTAAAATTCTTATGGGGTTTTATCTTAAATCTTATGAAATTCTAATTATCTATCTATTTGTTATTGCTTCTCATGTCTTACGTCATATTTTAGGAATAATGATTAGATTTTTCAACTACTTCAATTATAAATTAATAATTTAAATCTCCATGAAACTATTCTCAATCATACTTGTTTTATGATAAATTGAGTTAGATTATTATCTTGATTTTGATGATCTTCAACCAATATTTATTTATGAGTTATGATATGGATTTATTCAAATGCCCATTATGAATTTATGATTTATTAAGCATATACATGATTTACAAGTATGCGTGAACCTTATCATTTACGATTTTTGATTTTGGCCGACTCACGGGCTTTACCCCTCATGGCTAGTTCACGTATTTACAAGCTTTATGATTATCATGATTTAACTAGCCCATGAATTTCATGTGTATTATCCTATGAGCACTATATATATTTTGTAAGTAGTATTTAACACCGATTCGATTTAGGGCCCACGTTTGCCTCGAATCTGCACTACGTGCCACCGTAGGACATGATTGGACCTCCCTTGAGGCTATCCCCCTTTTTTGACCCAAATAGGCCTTTCATGTGTGATATCACACTCTTCATGGTTCTACCCTGGCAAGTTACGTACACCCTCCCGACTAGGATTTACTTTTCCCTGCTCTGCAGGTACTTATGGGATATGTGGTTTGTATACTCTAATTTCCATTAATTCTTCTGCGATTTATGCATGGCTTTGTTCATAGCGCTTTTTGGATCAAGTTAGGTTTTAACAGTGAGTTTTCTTATGATTATGCATATGGTTGATTTGCGAATGCTTTGAAAACCTTCACTTTATGTTATATTATGATATTTATGTTATGAGAATGTTTTCCTACTTATGGACTTTTTTATGTATTTTAAATATCCGTTTTACTTAGTCTCGCATACTGATACATTCCACGTACGACCGCATACTATGTTGTATCGTTTAATGATACAGATCCACCTTCGACTCCAAGACCGCCATTAGCTCATTCTGAGTTAACATCCACTCATTGGTGAGTCCTCCTTCTCCGACGACCAATTGATATCAATTATCTCTTTACATTTAGTTTCTAGACTTATGGGGTTAGTTGGGGGGGTGTTGTCCCATCAACCCAAATGATATGTTAGAGTATTTCGACCGTGTAGTATTCAAACTGCTATGTATGAAGTTCACTCTTTCTTTATATTCCATGTCATGTTTATGCTTCCGCTATGTTATTGTTTAAGTTTTTTTCTTTATTGATTGAGTTAGACATGCTCCCGCTCACGCCATGGGTTGACTTGAGTCTCTCGTGGTTCCTTATCCCGTGTCGTGATTCGGGCCCATTTGGTCATGACAAACTTGGTATTATACCAATAGGTTTGAAGTCTCCTAGAGTGTCCGAAAGCTACGCAAGTGTAGTCTTTTTCATGGGTGTGAAGTGTGCCACACTTATGACGAAGAGGCTATGAAACATTTAGGAAATGTTCCCTTCTATCATGACTCTATCTCGTGCCATGAACTCCGACTTTCTATCCCCCAAACTTGTGCTATACGCATGTGCAAACATGTCTTATCGTGGACAACAATAGGGAGTCAACCAAACCCCACCAACTCTTAATGAATTCCATGCAAAGGACTAATGCGGGACTCGAAACCGCCCTCGGCAGCACGAGGGGCCATGGTCACTAACCTAATCACCAGCTATCGTGACTCGCGGACCCTCTACCGAGAGGCGACAACTACTAGGGTTCAAGAACTCACAAAGAAGGAGCCCGCCTAAGGTTGGTGATTAAAAATATGGGTGGGGGGAGCGTAAGCGAAAGAAAGGACGAACAAGTGGCCCATGACCGAAAACCCGAGAGTTCTCAAAGAAGGGTCAAGTGAGTGGAGCTGGGCCAACCCCACCATAGGTCTTAGCTCATGTTCATGTGGATACAAGTTCTGTGGTGAGATTGCTCACCCGCTTTGCAAAGGGCCATGGAAGAACCACCAGTAATTGCCGAAGATTTAGATGTTTTCTTCTATTGTGGCCAACTCAATCATAAACATAGAGATTTTTGTAGCTGCGAGACGGCTGTAGAGGTCATGCCCCCGGTCACCCCTCCAAGAATTCTATCTAGCAAGTCTGCCATGCTTGAAATGTGGTAAATCACACACGGACGATGTTTCTGTGTTCAGACATTTGTTATATGCGGAGAAGCCAAGCACATTTTGTAGGAATTTCCCATTTTCCATGGGGAGTGTAGAGTCGATGTTTAAATCAATGATCAGCAGCTCTAGCAAATCGCCCATACCTTAGGACATATTGCCAAGTGCTAGTGGTAGTAAGCCTCGCATGTAGTCCTGCGTTATAAGCCTTCCTATCTAACCTACGATGATTACTATTCGAGGACTCATACAAGGTGCCGCATCCCTTTGTGCATTTTAATATGAGACTTATTTTGTGGAATGTAGGGAAATGCAAGTGAAGGCAAAGTTTGGCCTTGAGTTTTAGTAATTAAGTTCTATGAATAGTAATTGGGGGTAGTCAACCACCCTCATTTAGATGCTCCCATTATGTTTCACTTGATGCTACGTTTAACTCATGCTTATGTTCGTAACCTTAAGATGATATGTAACCCCATCAATCGCTGACCCTAATATTACCCGTTGGCTTCATGTCATGACCCTCATTACATATGTGGACTCATGCCTCAATATGCTCATGCTCTATGAACTCTAATTCTAGCACATGCCTTAATAGCTCATAAGATCGTGCTATACCGTGTATATGCTAAGCTTAGATTTCTTAAATGAATCAGTGCCTCATGTTTCCTTGTTTGTAAATCCTATGGATGTTCCCCATGATTGCGATGATGGTCAAAATGGGTATGCTCAAGGTAACTGTATGTCCCCTCGCTTAGTGCCGGTATGTAAAAGTCTAGGAAGCACAGTATTAGTCGTTGGGAAGGTAACAACCCGCATGGTAATTTTTTATTGTCATCCATTTCCTTAGTTGAACCTCCATATATTCATTTTTTATTCATGAGTTGCCGAGGTAGATGCCACCGTCCCGAGATGACCTAATGAAGATTGAGTGAGATTTTCAGTTTTTGAAGGTTTGAAGTTGGTGGTTGACCAAAGTCAACATTTCTTAGTTGTTTGAGCTTAAATTTGATTCTGAAAGATTTACTCTGCCTCCGATGGTGATTTATGATTTAGTTGGTAGTTTGCATGGATTCGAGGTGATTTGGGAGTGAGTTGAACCTTTGATCAATTCCATGAGCTTTGAGGAAGTTAGTGTGACCACGGTCAACTTGTGATCAAACAACCTTATATTGGTAACTTGATGGTCCAAACTGGTCCGATATAGGTTTCATGGTTGGATTGCATATTTGGGTTATGATAGGAGGATTTTGTATGGGTTTCTCGTGTGATCTCGAACGTATTGTGTATATGGAATGATCTTAAGTATAAAGGATGAGAACTCAGAGATTCGGGACTTCAAAATTCTTAGCAAGAATTGTAGGAGTTCGCTTACCTTGATCGGTGGCGGTGTTATAGTTTAGAACGGATCGTAATCGCCCTGGTGGCCGATGTAAAAGCAGGAAAGACGATGATCTCAAGCCGTGAAGTCAAGCAAAGCTGCTCGTGATCGTGTTAGAGGTCGTCTGGGAGACTGGTGCTTCATGTCGTGTAGTAGGTGTGGCTCTCAGTTTTGATAACTAGAGAGCTTGCTAGTTCGGTTGTATGGGGTGCCCTTGTCCATCAGGCGTATCATACAGAGATTCCCAAATTTTTTGCCTCTCAGCTTTGGAGGTCATTTCAAAAGTTCTTGGTACTGTGTTAAGCTCTTAATATGGCATTTCACCCGAAAACGGATAATGGGGAGGAATGACTATTTAGAACCTCGAGGACATGTTGAATCATGTTTGGATTGACTTATTGTGTAGTTGGATGTTCATTTTCCTCTTATCGAAGCTACAATGATGACTACCATTCCCAAAGATTCAGATGACTCGCTAGGCTCTCTATAGGCGAGATGTGAGATCGCTATTTGCCCATTTAAAGTTGGTGAAGCCGCGATGGTAGAATTCATATTAAGTCTATGAGGCCATGGAGAAAGTTTATTTATAATGGACAAAGTTGAAATAGCTCAAAGTCCCCAAAAGTCCTATGTCGATGTGGGAAGGAGAGAACTTGAGTTCAAGCGCATGATCGGGTGTTTGAAGGTGTCTCCTAACGGCGGAGTGATGCGGTTTGGAAAGAAAGGAAAACTTAGCCTCGTTATGCTGGCTCCCCATTTGATTGTGTAGGAACTGGTTGGCAAAGGTGGGCATATGAATTGAGCGTTCTTAGAATTAGTTTTCAGCATCCTATTTTCCATGTGGCTGCTCAAAGAAATGTTTGATATCCCGCTCTGGGTTGTCCTTATGGACAAAGTGCTGATGTGAAGACCGCCTCAGTTGGCAAGGCAGGCATACTCGATTGTCAAGTTTGAAGGCTAAGCAAAACAAGGAAGTAGATTCATGAAAGCAGGCGAGAATCAAGATGTTGAGGGGATTTATGTGGGAAGCCAAGTGGATAGTGATGTCTAGATACCCACATTTATCTCTACCTACTGGCCTAAATATACCGCTTATTCTCAAAACTCAACACTGCTATGTTCAGCCATGTGCCCAAGTTAATGATCGATTGTCAAGTTTGAAAGTTAAGAAACAAGGAAGTAGATTCTGAAAGTTGTATGGAGGAATCAAACATGTCGTAGGATTTATGTGGAAGTCAAGGGATATGGATGTCTAGATACCCAGTCATTTATCTCTACCTGTCGGCCTTCCGCCTTGAGGTATCGCTATTCCCTAAAACTCAACACCGTTTTCATGTTCTCACCATGTGCCCAAGTTTCTTTTTATATCAAAGCATGTATGTATGGTTTAATTCGGCTTCAAATATGTTCGGGCCAAGGTAGCCATTCGGCGCCAGACCATTAAATCCCATGCATGCAAGTTAGAAGTTAGAGAGAAGATCAAGCCTTAACCCTTCCAATTCTTCTCAAATTCTTCTTGGGCAATTAGGGAAGTGTAAGAATTATGTTTAATCAATTATGTAGGGTAATGAGTGGGTGTTTTCATTCACACCCATGCCCAATCTCTCCTAATTCACGGCTTTGTTTAAAGTCTTATGGAGTTTTATCCTAAATCATATGAAATTCTAATGATCTATCTATGGGTTATTACTTCTCATATCTTATGTCATATTTTACGAATCATCATCAGATTTTTCAACTAATTCAGTTATAAATTTATCGACTTAAATCTCTATTAAACTATGCCCAATCATACTTGTTTTAAGATAAATTGACTTATGATTTTATCTTGATTTTGATGATCTTCAACCCATCATATTTATGAGTTATGATATGATTTCTTATTAAAATGCCCATTATGAATTTATGATTTGTTACATATACATGATTTATATGTATGCATGAACCTCATGATTTACGATTTATGATTTTGGCCGACTCACTGTCTTACCCTCATGGCTAGTTCACGTATTTACAAGCATGCTTATGATTATCATGATTTAACTAGCCCATTAATCTCATGTGTATTATCCTATGAGAACTATATATGTTTTTGGAGTAGTATTTTAGCACCGAGTAGGTTTGGGGCTCAGGTTTTGCCTTGACTTCGTAACTACGTACACCGTAGGACATGATGGGACCTCCCTTGAGACTGGTCCCTTTTTGCCCCAATGGACTTTCATGTGATATCACGCCTTCATGGCTCTAGCCTTGGAAAGCTATGTACACCCTCTCGACAAGGGGATTTATTAGTTCTGCCCATGTGTGCTCATATGGGGAAGTGCTCTATAAGAATCTTCCTTTGTTCCTCATGATTTATGCATGGTTTTGTTACTTTGGCTCAAGTTTGGTTTAAAAAAGTTCTCTTATGATTATGCGTATGGTTAATTTACGAATGCTTTCAAAACCTTTGAGCCTCATGTTATATTATGATATTTATGTTATGAACATGTTGTCCTACTCTTATGCACTTTTATGTATTTCGCGATGTCCGCTTTACTTACCCCCGCATACTTCTGTACATTCCACGATTGACCACATACTCTATGTTGTATCGTTTTCATGATACAGTTCGATCTTCTAACCCAAAGACCGCCATTAGCTCGTTTCTTTGAGTTAGCATCTAGCTTCATTGGTGAGTCCTCATTCTTCGAGGGACCGCTTGATATCAAGTATTCTTTACATTAAGTTTCTAGACTTGGTCGAAGTTAGTTTGGGGGTGGGGCCCATCAACCCATTCCGATATGTTAGATGCTTTCTTGCAGACTCTTATGTAGTGTTCAAATTGCTATGTATGAAGTACGCCTTTTCTTTCTATATCATGTCATGTTTATGCTTACTTTATGTTATTATGCTGAGTATTCTGCTTTATTGATTGGAGTTAGATTTATGCTCACCATGGGTCAACTTGGAGTCTCTTAGCTCATTGTCCCGTGTCGCGATCCGGCCCGCACTCGGGTTGTGACAAACTGACCGACTAAGAGAAACATTCTCTTCTATGGAGAGTCCCTGACTGACTAAGGGAAACATTCTCTACTATGATGAGTCCCCGATCAATTAAGGGAAACATTTTCGCCAATGAGAGTCCCGAGTGACTAAGGAAAACATTCTTTGCTATGGGAGGTCCCCATTATACTAGAACATTGAGGTCACTAGTCTGACGTTATTCGTCTAGTCTAAGTTACTTCAGCTAATCAAATACATAAGCATTCAACTACTCATTCAAACTGAATTCATTTATAGTTGATTAACATTACTTTCTACTAACAACAGCCCAAAAGTCGTGATGTCCCTCGTGAGGACCGCGGTCGTGAGTCCAATTCGTGAAGTCTACTGTGATTTTCATGAAAATTTTCCACTTAACGAGTCATTTGATGAGTCATGAGGTGAATTAACGGGTCCCTTGACCATTCATGAAGTCCAATCTGAAACTGGAGTTTTCTAGAAATTTTGACCACTTAATGGTAACTAATAAGTCGTTATGTGATCCAGTCACCTAACGAATCGTTATGTGATGCTGGTGCGCTTTTACTAAACTACTTATAACTTACTCTAAACTTTGATTGATGCAAGGTGAGATGCTTTGGAAAGAATACTCAAAGGGCTTAAATTTTATATATTTAATCACCTAACAACTCTTTGTTGGGGGAATCTATAGCCGTTAGAAGTTGACCCTTGCTAGAACTTGTATGAAAACTCAATTCCAGAAGAAGGCTCTCAACTCAACTTGTGCTAGATGTTCCATGACCTTAATTTCTATCTATTTCACTTCTAAAACTTGAGGATTAATATTAAAAACCTATAATCTATTAGGCTTGGACCTATCCGTACACCTAGAATGGTTCCAAACTTAGCCCAAAAGTTTGGGGCATTGAAATATTCAACTAACTAGTTTTGGGTCTAGTCTTAGAAAATTTTGGGGTGTTAAGTAATATCTCCCTCGGGAACATTTGTCCTCAAATATGTGTAACCATAACAAAAATTGGGGAAAGAAACTCATCCCAATATATCTCGAACATTTGACACCGAAACTAACGAGTGACCTAGCCGATAAGGATTGAGATATCACTCTCAACCTCCTTCCCGATACCAAACTAGCAATCATGGAATTGCTTGGATCGAATGTGTCACCACCGAACGTACACTCGATCAGACACAAGACAAGTGACCCCGAGAGACCCCAAGCTTCCACTCCATGGCACATGCATACATCTAATCTCCTTAAGTAAAGCGGAATACTTAGCGTAAAACATAGTAGAATCATAAACATAGCATAACACCATAAATACTAAGCCTACACATGAGCTGAAAACTACACATTGTCTGAAAGCCTCTACTATATATGATGGATTGATGAGACAACATCTCCAACTAACATAAACGCATAATCAAACATAAGATAACATAAAAGTCTATCAAATGGCCTCGGAACATGAGGACTCACCAATAAGATGAGAACGTAAGCCGAGCCAAAGTAAGGATGAGGACGAGCTCGAGATCCTGACCCCGTATCATAAAAACGATACTAATAGAAGCTATGCGCGACGTAGAATGAAAGGTAAGTAAAATGTACATTTAGAAGTAAAACAAAACTCATAAGTAACGTAGGAGAAGGACGTAATGCATATATCATAAACATCATAAGAAAACATAAGGCTCAAGGCTTTCAAATCATTCATAAATCATTCATAATCACAATCATAAGTAAACATTATCAAAACATAACTTGAGTCAATAACATAAAGATAACAATGACATAAGACATGCGAAACAATGGGAGGACTCTTCATAACCGACACCATCATGGTAGAGACTTTCATGATACCCCAACTATCTCACTCAAGTGGGCAGAAATGACCTCGGGCTGCCGTGCGAGGGTTGCATAAGGCGTGATATAACATTTGAGGGGATCATTATCAATAATAATATCATTAGAAACTATGGTTTCACGTGGTTATGAGACACCTAAGATAGTCCTTGAACGCCGGGCTACTCTATGCTAGATGGGCCCCAAAACATGTGCATGTGCTCACACATAAATAAATAGAATCATGCATTAAGATTCATTGGCTAAAGTATAACATTTATCATTATTGATCCCCCATTAAAACATGCTTAGCAAAGAATCATGGGCCCTTTTTATCGGCCAACATCATGAATCGATAAATCATGTAATTCACTTCATAAATCATAAATCATTCTTTAACGTGTGGACATTGCCCAATACTTCATTATGTTCAATTCTTTCAAAATATTCTCATAAACATGGGTAACTTGAATTCATTCTTTTCCATCATCAATAAATTCAAAATATTGCATATTCATCATAAATCATAATTTTCATGATCATTCATCAAATGGGCATTTTCGATTTAAAAGATTAAAAACATGATTTTAAGGAAAATAATATAAAACCTGCCCATCATTCATAATTCAATAATTAAAACTCAATTAAATCAAAACCATAAAGAGAAATCACATTTCCATGCATTTGAGTAAAACCCCATAGAATTTCAATAGGAGGATTTATGATCACATCAAAATTTGGGAATGGGTGTCAAAGTAATCATCCATTCTAAACCCTACATACATGGGAATGGATTGATTTCAAGATTCTTTGAATACCCAAAAAGAAATTGATGGAAACTTGGGGAAGAAGACCTTGAATCTCCCAAAAATCTCTCTAAAGTTCTTGCATGAGAATAGGCATGCATAAAGGACTTAACTCATCT
>JACEIK010013251.1:10536-27072 GCA_018107945.1 Datura stramonium
GAGTCTTCAACTCCTGGAAGCTCCTCTCACAAGCCTCTGACCATTGGAACTTCACTTTCTCTTGGGTTAATTTAGTCAACAATACTGCAATAGATGAAAACCCCTCAACAAATCTCTGATAATACCCAGCTAAACCCAAGAAACTCCTGATATTCGAAGGATTCATCGGTCTAGGCCAATTCTTCACCGCTTCTATCTTTTGAGAGTCCATCTGTATGCCCTCACTTGACACCACATGACCCAAAATGCCACTGAGTTTAACCAAAACTCGCACTTGTTGAATTTAGCATATAATTGGCGATCCTTGAGAGTCTGTAGCACCACCCTCAAGTGAGTGGCATGCTCCTCCTCGCTCCGAGAGTATATTACGATGTCATCTATGAACACAATCACGAACATATCCAAGTATGGCTTGAACACCCTGTTCATCAAATCCAAAAAAGTTGTAGGAGCATTCCTTAGTCCAAAATGACCATACCGAGTCCGAAAGGCTATTTTCGGGATGTCACTCTCCCAAACCTTGAGCTAATGGTACCCCGATCTGAAATCTATCTTCGGAAAGTACTTAGCACCCTGAAGCTGGTCAAACAAATCATCAATCTTGGGAAGAGGATACCTGTTCTTGATGGTGACCATGTTCACCCAATGGAAAAGACTCCACTCAACGCAACTTTCAGACACCCTAGAATACTCGAAACATTTGCTCTGATACCAAGTTTTTCACAACCCGAATATAGGCTTGGAAAAGACACGAGAACTAGAACCAAGAATGGCTCCAAGTCGACCAATGACATGGATATAAAAGCTAAAGAGCATACAATAAAGCAGAAACTGATAATCTAAACATGAATAAGCGGAAATATGAATAACATAGAGATCATAAATGGAGTCAACATCTGACAAAGCTAAAAGTCTACATAATGTCTGATAAACCTCTAAAATGTCTGATGAGCTGATAGGACAAAACCCCCAACTAGCTTGCTAAAGTTCGAAACTGAAATAGCACAATCAAACACTAATTTGTAGGTCCTCGAAAGATGAGGAATCACCCCCAATGAGAATTGAGCTAACTACGAGGACGCTGAACTAACGATGGAACTGAGTCTGATCGCTTGGACCTATATCATGAAACAATACAACATAAAGTATACGGTCAGTACTTGAAATGTATTGAGTATGCAAGGTAAGTAAAACATGTTTAGTAACTATTAACTAAAATCATGAATATAAACATAAATCATAAGATCATGAGAGCAAGGACTACATACTGAAATATGAATCTGAAACATGTTTAGTCATAAGACGAATATCATATCTGAATGGAATGACCCAAAGCTAAAAATAGAAATCATATGACTTGTCATAGCTAAAATCGTAAGTAAAAGCTTGTAAACTGATCATTGGGTCAAACCTGCTGTAAAAATATAATATCGTAAGTCATGAACATGAATAAATAAAATTATGAGGAACAATAGGAGACTCGTCGTAACCGACACCGTCACAATAGATTTTATGTGATGCCCCAACTATCACACTCAAGTGGGCAGAGACGTCCAAAATCTTGCCAGGGCTAAGGAAGCTACCATGAAATTGAAAACAAGCAGAAGGCCCCTTGCGGGTAAGGAAAACTCTCACAAGAGATCCCACAATAAATATATACCTATGTTGGCGCTTAGTTCTGAGACAGGAGAACCTTGAAACCCCAAGCCTACTCCGTGCTACACTATTTGGCAACCCAACAACAAAATCCATAGTAATCCTCTCCCACTTCCACTCTAGGATAATCAAGTTTTGCATTACTCCCCCAATTTTTTGATGTTCCTACTTGACTTGTTGACAGTTTGAGCAACTAGTCACATGGTTCAAGATATTATCCTTCATAGCCTTTCACTAGTACAATCCACATAAGTCTTGATACATTTTAGTAGCACCCGGGTGGATGGAGTATCACAAGCTATGAGCCTCTTCAAAAATTAGTTGTTTCACATCACTCATGATGGGAATACACAGCCTACCATGTCGATGAAGCACGCCTTCACTATCAACAGAGAATCACTTAGTGCCCCTATTCCGCACTCAATCTCGTAGTCTAGCAAGATAGGGATCTTCATATTGGCAAGTTTTGACTTGTCTGGTTAAGGATGATTGTACCACCATACCTGCAAGTAACCTGCCCGGCACTATATGATCAATTCAAACTCCCTAATTGGTCAATGCTGGAATATCCACAATCATAGATCACTTTTTAACAGTGAATCGGGCCAGACTACCCATAGACTTTCTACTCAAGGCGTTCCCACCACATTCGCCTTCCCAGGGTGATACGAAATGGTAAGATCATAATCTTTAAGTAACTCTACCCACCGTTATTGTCTCCAATTCAGATATTTTTTCTTCAATATGTATTGTAGACTCTTATGATCAGTATAAATTTCACATAGCTCACCATAAATATAGCGATGCCAGATCATTAGTGCAAATATGACTGTGGCCTATTCCAAGTCGTGAGTTGGATAATTCTTCTCGTGAATTGTCGATAATCAATGCACATACGAAGATAACCATATTTCTAGCGGACAAAGAGAACTGGTGCACCCCGTGGGGATTTTCTTAGTCGGATGAATCCCTTGTCTAAAAGGTCTTTCAACTGCTCCTTCAACTCTTTTACTTCGGATGGGGACATTCTGTAAGGAGGATTAGATATAGAGGCTACTTCCTTGTTCCTCAACTTACGAACCTGATGATCAAGGATCTCAACTGGTACCTCCTCATAGGTAAGGTTGTCCTTCACCCTAATTTCCTCTGTCGGAACCACTAAAGATGGATCTTCAATGCATTTCTTCAACAAGGACACATGAAACACCAGATGCACCGAAGATAACTCCGCTGGTAGCTCCAACTCATCGGTCACCTTGCCAACTCGTCTCACAACCCTATATGGACCAACATCTTGGGGACTAAGCTACCCCTTCTTTCCGAACACTCAAAGAATCAAGAAATCTTTACTTGCCTCAAAATGAAGCTCAAGCATCAAATTATGAATTTGCCCTTTCGTAACCCTTATGAATGATCAAAATCTAGAACACAATTTCGAGCTCTAGAACTCTAAATATTCCCAAAATACCAAATAAACACAATTTGTGCAAAAATACATTGTTCAGGTATTTATATAGGGCTGAACCAACAACTTTAATTTTCACTAAAATGGCAATAACTTCATCATATGAACTCAAAATGCGACAATTCTTTTTCCTAAAATTCAAAAATAATGATAAGACCCACTCGTTCAAACAAAACTCCATTTGCTGCTCTTTTTCCCTGTCAGACCTCATTTTTGCTCGTTTAAGAATTATTTCATGTTTTGCAATAAAACCCGATCTTGACTTATTAAAATTGCACCAAACTTTTCAAATAACTCCTATAATTCATGATAAATTTTTTGAAAGTATCAGAATAATTTTTTGATCTCCAATACTAAAAACGAACCTATGAGTTGTCACATTTTATGCTTAAAATCATGCTAAACACACAAAACGTTCAAATCCACCCGAAACTCATCCAGAATCCTCCAAACACAAACCAAATATGCAATTCATTCGTAAAACACATTCCGAACCTATTTGAATAATCATATCACTGATATAAGGTCATTTTGATCGAAAGTTGACCATGGTCAAACTTAGTTTTCTTAAAGCTCATAAATTCAACCAAGGGTTCTAATCACTCCCGAACACCTCGAGATCCATGAAAACTACTCAACTTAGTCATAAATCACCATTCGAAACTAACAGAGCTTTCAGAATCAAAATTCGAGCTCGTTAACCTAAAATGTTTACTTTGGTCAAACTCTCTAACTTCAAACCTTTCAAAAATCGAAGATCTCATCCAATCTTCATTAGATCATCTCAGGAATGGTTTCATCCATCTCCACAAGTCATAAATAACAAAATAAAGATACAAAAATGGTCAACCCAAGGAAATGGATCAACAATCACAAAATGACCATGTGGGTTGTTACACTTTCAGGCTTGGCTAATAATTGCGCTTCTTGAACTTCTACATACCTGATACCTATGGCAGGGATAGGGAGTTATCCTGAACGTACACATTTTTAACCATCATTTCCATCATGGGAGAAACATTCATAGGCTTAGAGTAAGGGAATCATGAGCACGAATCACTTAAGAAACCTAAGATGGGCGTATACCTGATATAGCACGATCTTATGAGTCGATAGGGAAAATCTTAGGGACATAGTTCATAGAGCTGAGCGTGCTAAGAGACATGAGTTCACATACATAATGAGGGTCATGAAATAAAGCTGCATGGGTAACATTGGGATTGCTAACTGATGGGGTTACCTATCATCTTAGGGTTCTGAACATAAGCATGACTTGAGCATAGCATCGAGCGAAACATAAGGGGGGCACAGGCTCCACCGTCACCGAGTCTAATGGAAGGGAAATCTCTGAGTCTGTGTCAAGGCTTACCACACCCGAAAAAAGCGTCCTTTCCAATCAAACACCTTCTCGGGTCGTGTCTACTACACCTTTGGCAAACTGGCCATATGAACGGTGTTGCTAAAGGGGTGGCCCGGGCAAGGCCTTTCCGGCTGTCTTGCTTGGCTGAAGGGAAATCTCTATGTTTATGACCGGTCTGGTGACAATAGAAGTAAACACCTGAACCTGCCAAGCTATTTCCTAAATGGTTCTTCCCGCAGCGTTCGCAAACTGGGTAAGTAATCTCCCTCACCCGGGGCTTGTATCCCCAAACTTGAGCTAAAGATCTCTAACGAAATTGAGAGCGACTTCCACTACTCGACCCTTGCTGGGAACTCTCCAAGTCTTCGGTCCTGGGCCTTTTGTTCTCCCTTTCTTCCCTCTTTTTGAGTTCTTGAACCCTAGTAGCTGCCTCCTCTCTAATAGGGTTCACTGATGCGATAGTATGCTGGTTAGGCTGGGTGATCATGGCCCGTATCAACACTCTAAGGGTGGCCCCGAGTTCTACATCCGTAACTTGCATAGGGCCCATTGGAGTTGGTGGGGCTAGATGGATCACGTTGTTGTTCTGAGAAGACACATTTCTGGACACGCGTATAGCATGAGTTAGAGGAATGGAGAGAGTCGAACTCATGGCACGAGATAGAGTCATGAAAGAGGGGAACATTTCCTAGACGTCTCGTAGCCTCTTCGTCATAAGTTTGGTATGCTTCACACCCATGTAAAATACTATACTTAACGTGACTTTCAGACACTCTAGGACACTTCAAACCTATTGCTCCGATACCAATTTTGTCATGACCCGAACATGGGCCCAGATCGAGATACAGGACAAGGAGCCCTGAGAGACTCCAAGTCGACCCATGGCATGAACATACATCTAACTCAATCAAATAAATACGGAAGACTTAACATAATGAACAAAAAGGAAGTCTAATCACAACATAACATCAAAATCGGAATTCATATAATATGCAACAAGCTGATTACTACATACCGTTTGAAAGCCTCTAACATATTTAATGGATTGATGGGACAACACCCCCAACTAACTCGACAAGTCTGAAAATGGAAAGTACAAGGATAACTGATAAAATATGGTCCTCAGGAGATGAGGACTCACCACTGAAGCTGGATGCTAACTATGGAAAACTGGCTAGTGACAGGGCTGAGTCTGAAGATCGGAGCTAGTATCATAAAATGATATAGCATAGAGTATGCGATCAGTACATGGAATGTACCGAGTATGCAAGGTAAGTAAAACGGATATTTAAAATACATAAAAGTTCATAAGAGTAGGATAACATGATTATAACATAAATATCATAATGCAAACGTACGACTCAAGGTTTTCAAAACAATCGTAAATCATTCATAATCATAATCATAAGAGAAAAGCTTTATAAAACATGAGTTGAGAAAAAGTATATAATCATAACCGTACATAAATCATGAGGAACAATGGGAGATTCTTATAACTCACATACCCCATATGAGCACACATGGAGCCCGACCTGTAAAACCCTAGTCGGGAAGGCGTGCATACCTGCCAAGGGTATAACCATGAAAGAGGTGTGATATCACAAAAGAGGGCCCATTTGGGCAAAGGGGACAGTGACATGAAGGTCCCATCGTGGTTATGTTGGCGCGTAGTTCTGAGACTCAGGGTATGTTTGGACCCTGGGTCTTTTCGGTGTTAAATACTACTCCCAAAACATATATAATTCTCATAGGATAATATATATGAGATTCATAGGCTAGTTAAAATCATGATAATCGTAAGCATGCTTGAAATACGTGAACCAACCATGAAAGTAGTCTGTGAGTCGGCCATAATCGTAAAACCATAAATCATGAAATCCATGCATATTTGTAAAACATGTATATACTTGATATTTAAAAATCCATGATGAGTACTTGAGAGAAATCATATCATAAATCATAATTTAGGGCTTAAGAAGACCAAGATGATAATGGAACCATAAATTGACTTTTCATAAAGCTTACATAATTGGGCATAATTTCATTAGAAGTTGAAACTATAAATTAATAACAAAAAAATTTATAAAATCTTCCCATAGATCATAAAACATGATTTGAAACATGAAGGGAATTGACCCATAGATAGATCATAGAGAATTTCACAAGAACTGGAAAAAACCCCATAGGATCATGAAACTTGAATCTAGGGTTGGAATTCATGGAATTGAGAGGAATTTTGAGCATGAGAGTGAAAGAAACTCTCATTCATAGCATTACATACCTGGTTTAATGATCCCTTTACTTGTCTTAAATATCCAAGAGGAATTGAGAAGATGGAGGTGATGAACCCTAGCTCCTTCTTGAGAGAAAATCTAATCTAAGCATGTTTGAAGAGAGTAAAGATTTAAGCTATGTTAAACCCTTTAATCTGACCTAAAGGAAGACCAAAATGATTTCATTTAGGAGTTAGAAGCATATGAGCTTACCAAAGTGCCCCAAAACTATAGAAATAAAACCTGTAACTAGAAGTTACTACGACCAACAGTACGGGTCGTAGGTTGATTGTACGACTCGTATTGAGAGTCGTACAATGCCTATTGCAACTTGACTAAATCACTCATAACTTTTTACTCCGGACTCCGATTGGTGCAAGGTCGGATGTGTTGAAAAGAAGACTCAAAGGGAGTCAATTTGATATGCTGAATCAGGCAAAAACATTTTGTAAAACAGTAGCTATAGTCATTTGAAGTTGACCCTTATAAGAACTTATATGAACATTCAATCGGTAAGGAGGCTCTCAACTAAACTTTGTGCTAGAGGCTCCTTATGACCTTAATTTTCATCTAATGCACTTCTTATACTTAGGGATTGATCTTAAATACTTGTTTCCATAAATTCATCGAGCTCAGGTCTATCCATATACCAAGAACGGTTTCAAACTTAGCCCGAAAGTCCGAGGCATTATAATATCTCAACTCACGACCAAACTGACGATTTGCACCATCATATTATGACTCGTACCATGAGTCGTACTAGCAACCTACAACTCGTGGTTTCCTCCAGTGACTAAAGGGTCCATTTTCCCGAACTCTCTAAATATTTCCACAACTCGCACCACGACCAGTAACTCCATCCTACGAGTTGTACTATTACCCGTACAATCATTCACATGATAACTCCAAATACTTGCTATGACTTCTGGCCATGGGTCGTACCCACATACTACGACTCATAGTGGGGACTCGTGGTTGGGAAACAACTAATCTGATCTGGACCATGGGTCTTCCTACCACCCGTACTACCAACCTACAACTTGTAGGTTGAGTACTTTTCCTGCTGATCACACTTCAAATATAAGGTTTAGTCTTAGGAACTTTCGGAGTATTATAATAAATATGTACAACATCACCACCCCACACTTAAATCATTGTTCAGCCTTAAACAATCCTTAACACATACCCAAAATCATGTTTCACAATTACACTTGACACCTCTATCAACTCAACTAGCATGGAGCAAACATAAGTGGTTTATCATCATACAACAATTCTCAACAAAGCACATAGAAAGATTTCACAATCAATAACACATATGTGTTCACAATCAAGAACACACAACCTCTATAAATGACGCATCTTTTCAACACAAATGGCCAACATGATTAAGTTTGACACACGCGACAAGTATTACACTGAATCAGACCTCTTGTGCCCCTTACTTTTAGTGTTGTTCCTCTCTCAACTTCGTCAACATAAGACATGGAACACAATAAGTAATGCAAACTCACACTCACAAATGATGTAATGCACATATGCAACATACCATAGGCTTTCCCTTTATGTACGTTAAGATTACCTAATTTCTTCAAGAGATTAAGATCACAAGGACTTTTCTTGGTTGTAATGTCGGCTAAGGGATGTGTAGGATTGATATTTCATTTTATAGTGAGTACCACGCTAAGAACTTCTAATACATATTTCACTTTACTTTTCCACCACCTTTGTATACCTCAAAATCCCTAAGGTTGGAATCGAGGGTTGAAATGGAAAAAATAGGGTTTTTTGTACCAAGTTACAGGATGAGTCGTTAAGTGACCTGTGAGGTCACCATGAGTCGTTAGGTGAATTGTGGAGTGAAGTATGGACTTGGTTAGATTTCTTGGTTTGGGGGGTTTACCACGGGTGAGGCCAAAAGTCGTGGTCAGCACCACGAGTTGTTATATTAGCTGTGGTCCAAAGTTTGACTCGAAGGTTGAAAGTTTTGGCAGTATTCCTAACAATTGATCACCACAAGTCATCGGGTACACCACTGGTCATGGTGTCCCTCGTGGTGACCAATGAAGGTAGGCTTCCAATTCTGGAAACGAGTTTAGACCATGAGTCGTGGTCAGTGACGATGGTTCATCGAGTCCCTCGTTGGGATTGGTAGTGTTTATTTTCCTGGGACTTTATTAAGGGCTTTTTCATAATTTATAAGTTTTAACACGTAAAATACATCATTTTAAGCTTATATAGGTGTGTTTTAAGAGGATTCAACTCATCCTAAGCCCATTCCTCTCCATGCATGCAAGCCTAGTAGTTCTAAGGGGTGATCAACCTTAGATTCATCAAGTTCTTCCTGAAATACCTTTGGCTCTCAAGAGGGTTGTGAAATTAGATTCTCCCAGGTATGTAGGGTTATGAATAGGTGTATCCATCCACTCCCATGCCCAATCCCTATTCAATCTCATGTGATTTCTATGTTGATGAATCTATGGGGTTTCAACCCAACTTGTGAATTCTCTAAGTATCTATCACGGGTATTCTCTATGCATATTTCTAATATTAAATTATAATTTATGGGCATGTTTTATAATGTTTTCAATTAAAAATTATGCTTTCAAAGTTTTACAAATAAGATGCCCATCTATGGAAGTTCATGAAAAGATGAGATTATGATCTATGTTTCTAGTCAATCAGAGACGTTCATGATGAAAGAATGATTTCGAATTACCCATGTATATGTTCATGTTTTGAGTAATCAAAGTCTATTTCAAGCATGTTTAAGTATTATGAAAGCCCATATGATAAAGTATGTTTCAGAATTTATCTAAATTTCATATTATTAGCTTACCACATGGTTTTGGAGTCTAGACTCCCACTCTTGTTCAGCTTGAGGTATGGTTTGAGCCAAGACTCTTCACGTTATATTTTTAGAATATGTATGTCATATCATAATTCATATTTCTCAATAGAAGATGGTTCAACTCGTTGAAGAATGATGGAGAACATATGCATGTTTTTGAAAGCATTGTTTAGCACCGAGTAGGCTAAGGGTCAGTCAACCCTATATCTTAGAACTACGTGCCAATGTAGGTATGTTCAAATTATTTGGGACCTACCTTGTGAGCTTCCCTTGCTCTCAAGGGGCCTTCAACATGATATCAATATCGTGGTAGCATCCTCAGCTAGGAAAGGTTTCAGACGACTCTGCCCACTAGAGTGTAATAGTCAGGACCACGTAAGATCTATCATGCTAATCTCGGTTATTTGATGAGTCTCCTAATGTTTCTCATGATTTTAGTTGTGCATGTTCATCAGTTAAGATATTATGTTTTCAGTAGGTTTGACCCAAATGTTCAGTTTTACTTATGATTATCAATTTTCAGCTTTGGTTCATTCGATTAAGTTATGATATACAATTATGTTTAAGTAATGAATTCAGATAATAGCATGCAAACCCTACTCTCAGACTCTTATGATGAAATGTTATATGATATACATGATCTTTGATTTTACTTACTTAGAGGTTTTACTTACCTTGCATACTCTGTACATTCCATGTACTGAAAGCATACTCTATGCTGTATCATTTCATGATACAGGCTTAGACATTCAGGCTCAGTCCTGCCGCTAGCCAAATATTCATGTTAGCATCTCCTACACAGATTTGGTGAGTCCTTATCCTTCGAGGACCCATCTATCAGTTTTGGTTCAGTAGTTTTAGTTTCAGTGTAAGTGAGTTAGTTGGGGTCTTGTCCAATCAACTTGTCAATATGTAGAGGCTTATCAAACATAGTATGTATTCAACTTCAGACTTGTGTTATGTACTCAGTTATTCAATATTTTCAGATTTTCAGACATATAATTCTGCATTTAAAATTTTGAGCTTTTATGTTATGTTCATGCCATGGGTTGATTTTGAGCCCCTCGGGGTTCTTTGTCCCGTGTCTTGATTAGGGCCTATGTTCGGGTCATGATAAACTTGGTATCAGAACATTAGGTTTTAAAGGGTCCTAGGGTGTCTCAAAGCCGTATTAAGTAGAGTTTTTTTCATTGGTGTGATGCATGCCATACTTATGACAAAGAGGCTACAAAACATTTAGGAAATGTTTCATTCCTTCATGATCTATGTCGTGTGATGAAATGTCTCTCTATCCTTCTAACTCATGATATACGCATTTGCAAAATCATGCCTCCTCGCTGAGTTAAAGGAAGAAGAATTGGAAATGGAAATAGCCACGAGAATTGCAATGGAGATGGGCACCAGAAAGCCTCACCAACCCCCGAGGATCATGTGCTTGAGTAGGTGACCCATGAAGAGTTCAAGGATACCATTCAGATGTTAGCTCAGGCTTTAACCACCCAAGTCAACCAACAGGTGACAGCGCATGTCCCTCAGAATGGGAATGCAGCAGCTGCGAGAGTCAGAGATTTTTTGAGGAAGAAACCTCCGGAGTTCCTTGGATCAAAGGTGGATGAGGATCCACATGAGTTTATTAATAAGGTTCTAAAGATCACCTAGATCATGGGAGTGATCGGGGAGGAGTGTGTAGATTTAGCCTCTTATCAGTTGAAAGGGCTTGCGCACATCTGGTTCAGGAAATGGAAGGACAGCAGGACATTTGGAGTAGGCCCCATTGGTTGGGATGAGTTCCATAGCGCATTTGTAGATTGGTTCTTCCCTCGTGAGACGAGGTAGATTAAAGTAGTGGAATTTGTGAACCTGAAGCAAGGTAAGATCACAGTCCAAGAGTACGCTTTAGAGTTCACTTACTTGTATAAGTATGCACTTAAAATGTGGCAGATCAGAGAGCCCGAGTGAGTCGGTTTATGCATGGGATAGCATACTATTTCGTCAAAGATTGTCGGACTGCGATGCTTCATCAGGACATTAACTTACCTCGTATAGTTCTATATGCCCAACAATTAGAGGGGGTGAAGGTAAGTGAGCGGGAGAGAGAAGCCAAGAGGGCTAGGACCGATAGCTTTGGATTCTCCCAGCAGAGACCTGGTGGTGGGCACCATCAACAGTACTATCAGAGATCATCATCCCTATCACCTTGAGCTATGAGTGTGTCATCCAGATTTGGGCGCAACCAGAGGGGATAAGCATCTGTCTATCGAGGTTAGTCCAACATCGTAGAATGTGGCAGGTATGGTCGGAGACACACCGGTCAGTGTTTATCCAATTCAGGTGCTTATTTCAGGTGGGGAAATCCTGAACATATGCTCAGAGTTACCCAGCAGGAAGATAGGGCCATGATAGGGGCCGAGGCCTAGACACTAGCTCAGCAACCCCACCAGCACGCTTAACTCAGCAGGGTGCATCCACTAGTGCAGGTGATGGTCAACGCCAAAATAGATTCTATGCCCTAGCATCTTGTTAGGAGTAGGAGGTCTCCCAGATATAGTCACTGGTATGTTATGAGTATTCCACCTTGATATATGTGAACTGTTATATCTAGGGGATACCTTATCTTTTATGATGCCGTATGTTTCTAGTAGTTTCAGAGTCAATCCCAAAAATTTATTAGAACCCTTCTCAGTCTCTACTCTAGACGGTGATTCAGTTATAGCTCGATGGGTATATAAAAATTGCTCTGTCATAGTCCTTCAGAAAGTTATCTAAATGGATTTAGTAGAACTAGCCATAACAAATTTGATGTTATTTTTTGGCATGAATTGACTGCATGCATGTTATGCCTCAGTAAATTGTAGAACCCGTATGGTAGAGTTTTGATTTTTGGGTGAGGCAGTCTTAGAGTGGAAACGTAGTTTAGTTGTGCCTTTAGGTCGCTTCATTTCAACCTTAAGGTTAGGAAGATGATCTCTAAACGTTACATGTACCATCTAGTTAGGGTTAAATATGCTACGTCTAAAACCCCAACTATTCAGTTAGTATCTATAGAATATTCAGAAGTGTTTCCAGATGATTTACCGGGAATTTCTCCTGAGTGGGAGATTGATTTTGGTATTGACCTTCTTCCCGATACACAACCTATATCTATTCCTCCTTACATAATGGCCCCAACGGAGTTAAAGGAGTTGAAGGAGAAGTTAAAGGACCTCTTAGACAAGGGTTTCATCAGACCTAGCAAATCTTCGTGGGGTGCACTAGTTCTTTTTGTCTGAAAGAAGGATGGTTCTCTCCGGATATGCATCAACTATCGGCAATTGAACAAAGTCACCATCAAGAAAAAGTATCCCCTCCCCAGGATTGATGACTTGTTTGACAAACATTAGGGTGCTAAGTGTTTTTCAAAGATAGACCTCAGATCTGGATAGCATCAACTCAGAGTTAGAGAGAGTGACATCCCGAAGACCGCCTTCAGGGTTCAGTATGGTCACTATAAGTTTGTAGTTATGTCTTTTGGACTAACTAATGCTCCTACAACTTTTATGAATTTGATGAACAAGGTGTTCAATCCATATTTGGATATGTTTGTGGTCGTGTTCATAGATGACATTCTCATATACTCTCGGAGCAAAGAGGAGCATGCCTCTCATTTGAAGGTGGTACTACAGACTCTTCAGGATCGCCAATTATATGCTAAGTTTAGCAAGTGTGAGTTTTGGTTGGACTCGGTAGCATTTTTGGGTCATGTGGTGTCAACTGAGGGGCTACATATGGACTCGCAAAAGATAAAAGATGTGAAGAATTGGGCCCATACCAGTTAGTCCTTCGGATATTAGGAGTTTCTTGGGTTTAACTGGTTACTACCAGAGGTTTGTTGAAGGGTTTTCATCCGTTGCAGCACCATTGACTAAGTTGACCAAGAAAAAAGTGAGGTTTCAATGGTAAGAGGCCTGTGAGAAGAGCTTCCAAGAGTTGAAGTCTCGACTCACATCAACACTAGTATTGACCCTACCCGAGGGTACCAATGGGTTTGTGGTATATTATGATGCGTCGAGGACCAGCCTTGGTTGTCTATTAATGCAACACGGTAAAGTTATAGCCTATGCTCCCAAGAGCTGAAAGTCCATGAAAAGAACTATCCGATTCATGACCTCGAGTTAGTGGAACTGGTATTTGCCTTGAAGATTTGGAGACACTATCTATATGGGGTCCACGTGGATGTGTTTATGGACAACAAAAGCCTACAGTACGTGTTTACCCAAAAGGATCTGAATTTACATCAGAGGAGGTGGTTGGAGCTTTTGAAAGATTATGATATGAGGTCCTTTATCATCCGGGTAAGGGTAATGTGGTGGCAGGCGATCTTAGAAGACTTTCAATGGAGAGTGTGACCTATGTGGATGAGTAGAGGAAAGAGTAAGTGAAGGATGTGCATCGGTTTACACGGCTAGGATTCCATTTTGTTGACTCGACAGATGGAGGTGTCATTGTTTAGAATGAATCAGAATCATCTTTGGTGACCGAGGTCAAATCTATACAAGACGAGGATCCTATTCTAATAAAGTTGAAGGAAGCCATTTGGAATCAGAAAGTGGAGGTCATTTCCGAAGGGGGAGATGGTGTGCTTCAATATCAGGGTCATCTATGTGTTCTAGCTGTTGATGATTTGAGAGACCGAATATTGCACGAGGCTCATGGTTCCAAATATTCTATACATCCAGGTTCCACCAAGATGTATCGTGACCTATGGTAAGTCTATTAGTGGAATGGCATGAAGAACGACATAGAAAAGTTTGTGGCTAGGTGTCCAAATTGTTAGCAGGTTAAAGTTGAGCATCAATGACCTAGAGGTGTGCTTCAAGACATTAGTATCCCTTCTTGGAAGTGGAAGAAAATCAATATGGACTTCATTACAGGGTTTCCTCGCTCTTGTCGATAGTATAACTCTATTTAGGTTGTCATAGATAGGTTGACTAAAGCAGCTCATTTTCTACCGGTCAAAACTACTGATTCAATAGAGGATTACGCCAAATTGTACATTTGGGAGTTAGTTCAGTTGCATGGATTGCCCTTGTCCATCATATCAGATAGAGGTACTTAGTTTACCTCCCAGTTTTGGAGATCATTTCAGAGGGGACTTGGTACTCAAATCAAGCTTAGCACAACATTTTACCCGCAAACAAATGGTCAGGCAGAGCAGACCATTCAAACTTTGAGGATATATTGAGAGCATGTGTGATTGATTTAAAGGGTAGTTGGGATGATCATTTACCTCTCATTGAGTTTGCATATAACAATAGTTATCATTCCAGCATTCATATGGCTTAGTTTGAGGCTCTTTATGGGAGGAAATGTAGATAGCCTATTGGTTTGTTCGAAGTGATACTGCGATGATAGGACCAAACTCAGTCTATGAGGCTATGGAGAAAGTTCAGCTTATAAAGGACAGGTTGAAAACAGCTCAGAGTCGTCAAAAGTCCTATGCAGATGTGAGGAGGAGAGAACTTGATGATTGGGTGTTTCTAAAGTTATCTCTAATGAAGGAAGTGGTGAGATTTGGAAAGAAAGGGAAACTCAATCCCCGTTATGTTGGTCTGTACTGGATTGTGGGATGGCTTGGCAAGGTGGCGTAAGAGTAGGAGTTTCCCTCAGAGTTGGCTTCGGTACATTTGGTGTTTCATGTGTCGCTTTTGAAGAAGTGCATGGGTAACCTAGCTTTGGTTGTCCCTGTGGAGAGGGTAGGTGTGAAGGATAACTTTAGCTATGAGGAGGTTCTGGTAGAAACACTTGATCATTAGGTTCAAAAGCTAAGAAACAAAGAAGTAGCCTCACTCAAGGTTTTATGAAGGAACCAACATGTTGAGGGAGCTACATGGGAAGCCGAAGAAGATATGATGGTTAAATACCCGCATCTATTCCCTTCCGACTCAGTTTCAACTTGAGGTATCAGTTTCCTCCTTAGTACTCTATTTAGTTTCATGATCAGATCATCTTCCCCAATTTCTTTCATGTCAATGTATGTATGAGTGATTCATGAATTCAGTTCAGTCATGTATTCTAGTTAGGAGTCAATCGCTCAGTCAGTTTTCTGCTTTGAATGTTCAGTATTTGATATGGCAGTTGCATTTCTCATCTTTTCAGTATATTTATTCACATTTGAGGATGAATGTTCCCAAGGAAGAGATATTGTAATACCCCAAAAGTCCTAAGGTCAGACACGAGGGTTGAAATAAGGAAAATAGGGCTTTCTGTAATAGGTCACAGGGCAAGTCGTCCAGTGACCTGTGAGGTGCGTCACGAGTCATTAGGTGACTCGTGAGTGAAGGATGGACTTGGTTAAATTTCTTGGTTTGGGGGATTGACCACAGGTGAGGCCACGAGTCATCATGTTAGTCGTGGTTAGAAGTTTGATTCGAAGGTTGAAAGTTTTGGCAGTGTTCCTAATGATTTGTCACCATGAGTCTTCGGGTACACCACGAGTCATGATGTCCCTCGTGGTGACCGGTGAAGGTAGTTTTTCAATTCCAGTGACAAGTTCAGATCATAAGTCGTGGTCAGTGATGTCGAGTCATCTAGTCCCTCATTGGGACTGGCAGTGTGTATTTTCTTGCCAATTTATTAAGGGCTTTCATGTAATTTCTAAGTTTCTAATACCTAAACTACGTCGTTTTAAGCTCATATAAGTGTGTTTTAAGAGGGTTCAACTCATCCTAACCCTATTCCTCTCCATGCATGCAATCCTAGTAGTTCTAAAGGGTGATCAAGCTTAGAGTCATCAAGTTCTTCCCTAAATTCCTTTAGGCTCTCAAGAGGGTTGTTAAATCAGATTCTCTTAGGTATGTAGGCTTATTAAAGGGTTTATCCATCCACTCCCATGCCTAATCCCTCTTTAATCTCATGTGATTTCTATGTTGATGAATCATTGGGGTTTCAACCC
>JACEIK010013252.1:0-27053 GCA_018107945.1 Datura stramonium
CTACGTTTAACGGCGTAAACGGAAAGAATTTCAAGGAAACTCTTCGTGCCCTCTATTTTCTGGTTGCTCTCTGGAAATTACTGATAATTATCTCTAAAAATCAAAGTGGTGCCCTCCGTGGCACGTTGGCCATCGCGGAGGGGGGGCCTGCCCGGCCTCCTCTTGCGATGTTTCGACGCGGCGCTTGTCCGGTCTTCCCCCGGGCCTTTCTCTAGCACGTATGGCATTCTAAAACTCTTAACCAACATGCGAATAGGCCATCTAAATGTCAAGAATTTACGGGGTGTAACATCTTCGCTCTAAAACAATGTGATAAGCTTAGTTCGGGAAAATCATCATTTAAACTTAACATATGGGCATTGCCCATAGCTTTATCATACTTAGAAATACTCAATTCTCATCGAAAACATAACTATCCACATGGGTAACTTCAAATCATGCTTTTCATCATAAGATCTAATCATTATCACATATACTTCATAAATCCCACTTTTCATGATCATCTCATTAATGGGCTTCAACATTCATAAGGCTAGAAACATAATTTTGATTGAAATCATTTTAAAATTAGCCCATGCTTCACAATTCGATAATAAAATCATAATCAATTCATTCCCATGTGTAGAAATAGATAATTCATGCATTTGGGTAAAAACCCCATAGATCAATTATAGAATTCAATACTTGTAGAGAGGGATTGAGCATGGGTGTGGAAGAAACCACCCATTCATAACCCTACATACCTGATGGAGACTGAATCTTACTCTCCCTTGAATGCCCAAAAAGGAATTGAAAGAAATTGAGATAATTCATGCATTTTGGGTAAAAACCCCATAGATCAATTATAGAATTCAATACTTGTAGAGAGGGATTGAGCATGGGTGTGGAAGAAACCACCCATTCATAACCCTACATACTCGATGGAGGAATCTACTCTCCCTTGAATGCCCAAAAGGAATTGGAAAAGAAATTGAAGAAGAAACCTCGAATCACCCTTTAATCGCCTCTATCCCTCTTCTATTCTCTTGCATGCATGAATGAAGACTTTGTGATAGATTCCCCTCTAAACCCTCCTTTCATAAAGCAAAAACTATGTAATTTAGGCTTTTGGAACTTAGGAATTACGGTGCTGTCCTTACTAATTCGTAGAAAATTAACTCCGCGATGATCCTAACCCGACGACCCGACAATCCTGTCCTCGCAGGCCATGACTCGTTATGTCGATCGTCAAATGCACTTCCTTACCTCAGCTCCTGCTTGTAATGCTTAACATCACGACTCACAGGTGAACACGAATCGTGGTCACCACCCATGAAGTAATAATCGTCTTCTTCCTTCTCTCCCACCCCACTGGGACCTAACAACTCGTGGGGCCTGACCACGAGTCACGCCACGCCCGTGGGACCCTTTTTTAACTTCCCAAAGTCCTCACCGGCCTCCCCACGAGTCACCCGACGACTGTGGTCAGTCTCAATACCCATCCCGGGTCCGCAATATCAACTTTACATTTTCCCCGTTTCAACTCCTTGGCCCGATCTGGGCTTCCTGGTATAACAATATCTCCTTGGGAACATTCGTCTCAAATGTTGAAACAAGCGTAAAAACGTAAACATGCAATTATCTATATTCAAATACCGATCATTTAACCCGAAACTAACTAACGATCACCTCTCGATTCAAAAATATAGTGTTGAACTAAATTAAATCACATACACACCCATATACATAAAAGAAACTTGCGTGCATGAACGGAACATGAAACTAAATAGAGTTTTAGGTCAAACTCCGACACTTCAACTGACATCGAGCCAGAGAGAATAAGTGTGGGCATTAGCCATCATATCTAGCTTTCATTTCCACCTAGCTCCTTCAACATTCTAACCTCTCCATACTTTAATTGAAGCTACTTCTTTGTCCTTATCCTTCGAACCTCGACGATCCAATATTTTCATCTAACTTCCTCATACAAGGCTATCCTTTACACCAACACGTCCACTGTGACTACTGTGAGTTGGATCTCCTAAATATTTCTTCAAAAGCGATACATGAAACACAGGATGCAATGTAAGATAACTTTGAGGTAAGTCCAACTCATACGCTACCTACCAACTCTTCTCATAATCCGGTAGGGATCAATATAGCGGGAACTGTGTTTTCCTTTCTTCCAAATTGTTTGACTCCCTTCATGAAAGATACTGTAAATACCTAATCGTCCACCTCGAACTCCAACTCTCTCTTCCTCACACGCATATGACTTTGACGACTCGAGCGTTTTCAAAACTCGGTCCCTTATCAACCGAACCTTCACCATAGCCTCGTGAACCGACCCAGCCCTATCATAGCCTTCACCAACCTCAAACCATCCGATGCATCTACATCTCCGCCCATGAGAGCCTCGAATGGTGCCACGGATACCGGGAGCTGATGGTGGTTTATCAGCAACCCACAGGGCAAGTGATCATCCCAACTTCTTTTAAAGTCCATCACGCAAGCTCTCAACATGTCTTCGAGAGTTTCAATTGTCCGCTCCGTTTGACCATCCGCTTGCGATAAAATGCTAAGTGATGAGTTTAACCCGAGTCCCAAGCCCTTGGAAAAGACCGCCAAAACCGAGAGGTAAATTGAGTACCTCTGGGCTCGAAATAATGGACAAGGGCATTCCATGTAACCGAACCAACTCCCGATACGCTAGGCATAATCATCCACTCGAATCTATGCCTTTGACCCCAGAGAAAGTGTGCGCACTTGGTCAACCTTTCTACCACCACCCATATAGAATCATACTATCTGCTAGTACGAGGTAGGCCTGTAATGAAATCCATATTAATCTCTTCCTACTTCCAAGTGGGAATGCTAATATCCCAAAGTACGCCTGCACTTGATGCTCGACCTTCACCCAGCCGATAGTTCCTGGGCACTTAGCTACGAATCCCGCAGAATATCCCTCTTCATGCCATTCCACTCGTATATTTACCGCAAGTCATGATACATCTCAGCGGCACTCGACAAACAGAGTATCAGATCCATGAGCCTCATGCAACATCCGACTAAACCATCGATATCCGAACACATAGTGACCCCGGGTACTAAGAAGACACCATCTCCCACTGGGAGAAGACCTCCACCTTCTAACTTCGAACTATTTCTTTCAAGTACCAACATCTGATCCTCATCTTGTCTAGGTTTTACATCAAGCCAATTAAGGATGATTTTGATCCGCTTTGTACAACAACACCGCCATAAGTCGAAATAGTCAACAAATCTAACTCCAACCTTGCAAGTCGATGGACATCACTGCACTGCACCTTCTTCCCCTTCATCCATATAGGACACACTCTCCATGTAGAGCTCACTTGCGTCCGCTACTACATTAGCCTTTACCCGTGATGGTACGTGACACTAATATCATAGTCCTTGGAGTAGCTCCAACCACTTCCCTTTTTCGAAGATTGAGATCTTTCCGCATGAACACATATCGTAAGCTCTTGTGGTCCGTAAACACATTCACATGTACCATACAAGTACTGTCACCATATCTTCAATGCGAATACCAATGCAGCCTAATTCAAGATCATGGTCAGTAATTCTTTTCCTCATGGATTTTCACCTGTCTGTGAGGCATATGCTATAACTTTTCCTTTGCCGCATTAATACACACCCGAGTCCGAGACTACATCACAATACACCATAAAATCATCGGTACCCTGCAGGGTCACCACCTGGTGTCAAGAGTGTCAAGTCTTCAACTTTGGAAGCTTTTCAACAAGCCTTCCGACCATTGGAACTTTACCTTCCGAGTCAACTTGGTCAAAGGTGCTGCACAGATGAGAAACCTCAACAAACCTCCAATAGTAGCCAACAAACCAAGAAACTCCGAATATCTCGAGGGATTCACCCTGGCCTGTTTACCTTCACCGGCCCAATTTTGGGAGTCTACCTTTATTCCCTCACTGACACCACATGACCTTAAAATGCCACTCTGAGTCTAACCAAAACTCACTTCGCCGAACTTGGTGACACAATTGGCGAATTTTGAGAGTCTCAAGTACTACTCTCAAGTGGACGGTGATGCTCCTCCTCGCCTCCGAGAATATATAAGGATGTCATCAATGAACAAGATCACGCAATATGTCTAGATATTTCTTAAACACCTGCTCATCAAGTCCATGAAAGATACAGGAGCATTCCTGTGAGTCTAAAAGACATAACTACAAACTCATAATGGCCATACTGCCTCGAAGGTCAGTCTTCGGATATCACTCTCCTAACTCGAGCCGATGATATCCGGACCATAAATCAATCTTAGAGAAACACTTGGCACCCTAAGCCGATCAAACAAATCATCGATCCTAGGTAAGGATACCGTTCTTAACTGGTGACTTCGCTCAATTGTCGATAATAATGCACATCCGGCTTAACCATCCTTTCTGGACAAATAATACCAAGCGGTGACTCATGGAGACTTTCCCTACCTAATGAAGCACTTATTTAACAAAGTCCTTCAACTCCGCTCTTTCAACTCTTTTTTAGCTCTACCGGGCCATTCTATAGGGAGGAATAGATACAAGCTATGTGCTCCGGAAGAAGGTCAATGCCGAATCAATTTCCTCGCCAGAGGAACACCGAAAATCATCAGGAAAAACCTCTCGATACTCATGTACTATCGAACTGACCGACAAGTAGGGGTCTCAGATTCGACATCCTTAACCCAACTAGATGGTACATGCAACCTGCAGAGAATTTATCTTCTTGGCCTAAGGTAGGAAATGAATCGACCACAAGCACAACTCAACTTACACTTCCATTCTAAGACTGCTCACCTGTAAATTTGAACTCTACTACCCGTGTTCTATAATTAACTAAAGTATAGCATGTGCAAATAGCCAATCCATATCGAGAATAACATCAAAAACAACCATGGCTAACTTATCAAATCATGGAGGTGACCTTATGAAGGACTCGAGATCGGGCAACCTCTATACACCCGTTTCCAGATATAATCGAGTCACACGGGGTAGAAACTTAAAGTGGTTCTACAAGACTTTCGAGATCGACTCCAAAGCTACCGGCCACATAAGGTGTCACAAAAGACAAGGTAGCCCCAAGATCTAGCAAAGCATATAACCAATATGGAAAACTCAAATATACCAGCTGACTACATCCGGAGATCTCCTTCTCCTGGCGATATGCTAAAGCATAGAATCCGTTCCGGCGCTCGACCGCTACCGTAAGTAGTAGATGCCTCCTACGTGTTGTGCGGCGGGAAGGGCCGGCTGAACAAGCAAGCCGGGGCCTCGCCCCTCAACCTAATCTTTGTCTCTATTGGGCACTTAAGCATGTGCCCGGCCGACCACACCCGTAACAAGCACTTGAACCTTCACACCGGGTATGTATGCCTCACCACATCTCGCGACAAGCCGAGATGCGAATATGCGGCCCGCCGCTTCCGACCCCCTCGAGCCTCGATACTTCCGCCTCTCCGATCATGTCTAGGCATGGATGGCACACTAATGCCGAAGATGCCGGGGCCGATGATCTCTCGGTGAGTCTATTGTCTATGCTCACCACTGCACTGGCCGAGAGAATCTCGTGGTCCTCATCCCCGGCCTCTTGCCCTCTCTCTCGAACGTGCTGCCTCCATCCGCCGGGGCATGCAACATTACGTTGAAAATCATATCCGATGGAGCAGCGGGTCCATAATCCTTGTCCAAGTAACCCGCTACCCCATGGACGAATCTATTCACTCGCATCCTTTGATCTACTACCAACCTGGGGCATCTTAATAGGCAAGGAATCAAGGGCATCTTGTACAATCATTCTCCCTGCTTCAAATTGCGAACTCAATCAAGCTTTCAACTCCCCATCTCCCAAGGGAAGAACCACTTTAGAAATACAACATGAAATTCTTCCCAAGTGATCTGACTCGTCTATGACCCCGCTATCCTTCCATTGATGAAAACAGACATGCGTGACCCCTTTTAGCCGATAAGAGGCCAACTCTAAGTGCACTCAACCCCATTCACCCCTACGACTTGGGTGATTTTGACAATCTTATCTACAAACTCATGTGGGTCCTCATCTACCTTGGACCTGAAGGAACTCCTATGATTCATTCTCAAGAAGTCTCGACCAAGTCGCTACGTTGCCATTTTATGAATATGTGCAACGTCCTACCGATTAACTCGAGCGTCAAGGCTTTGTACAAGCATCTCGAATAGCGGTCCGAAACTAAGCATGGGGCAACTGGCTTGGTGCTCGGGGCTCCCCGAACTGTGGGACTGGGCTGGATGCCCATGACCATTGCCTTCCTCGTGGGCCTTCACCATCTCCATTCCTCCTTCCGTTCATTCTCTGAGAAGCCATAACTCGCAATCGTGTGAATAGCACGAATTAGAAGCATAGAAAGACTCTTCATCGTACGACATAGATATGAAAGAAGAGAAAATTTTCTAAACGTCTCGTAGCCTCTCCTTCATAAGTGTGGGAGCTTCACACCCAAGAAAAGACTCTACTGCACGCATTTCGTACACCCTAAGACACTTCAAACCTATTGCTCTAATACCAAGTTTTTCTCACAACCCGAATCTAGAGGCCTCGATCGTGAAATGTGACAAGGTTTCCCAAGAGACCCAAGTCGACCCATGGCATTAAGCACACATCTAACTCAATCAAGAACCGACAGCCATCAATACAATCATAATCTAAGTCTAATCAATATAAATCGAATATAAAATCCGAAGTTGAATACTACAGGCGTCCTCGAATAGCTCTAAACACGACGAGTTGATGGGACAAGACCCCAACTAACTCAAGCTGAAAACTGAAATACATAAAGAAAGATTGGTAATCCTCTGAAGATGAGGACTTACTTAACAAGCTGTGACAATCGATAGTTGTTCAAAGAGCGGATTAACTGAGAGCTTCCGGGTCTTGGTATCGTGAAACGAGCATGGAAGATAGAAAGTATGCAACAAGACGTGAATGTACCGAGTATGCAAGGTAAGTAAAATCGCTAAAGTAAGTAAAGTCATTTAAACACAATGCATTAATTAAACATAAACATCAAGAATTGAGAGTAGGGCTTCGCATGCATTCTTTCAAATCATGATATTTTCATAACATGACAATACATAGCTTATAACATCAAACTAACTCGACTGACTCAAAGATGCAATATGACATTATAGAAAAGTGGAACATTGAGTCAAACCTTGATTTTAGAACATGCATGTGTATATAATAACCATGAGTAATTTAATATGCGTAATGAATCATATGGAACATTTGGGAGACTCGGCTTACTTTGACCGACATACTACGATAGAGCTTGATATGGTCCCGCTATTACACTCCAATGGGCAGAGTCAGCCCAAAACCTTGTCGCTAAGGGTCACTACCATGATATCGATATCAAGCTCATGGCCAATAGAGCCAGATAAATCAAGCGCGGAGGTCCCAATAATATAATAGTATCGCTTATCAAGGGCAGTAGTTCCGGGGCATCGGTGATCAACCCTTAGCCCGCCTTGCCAGACTCTTCTCCCAAAAATATGCATATGCTCTAGCATCGTATATAACTAAGATCAACATCATTTATTGACGACCCAATAATCAAATACATTCCAATAATGAACTCATGCATACGAGAAGCTTTAGTTCAAAACATACCAATGTCGGAACATACTTGGAAGCTTGCTCCAAAACCATGTGGTAAGCTACGCATAGGAAGACTTAACTCAAATATACCATAAGCTAGAATATAAATTTGAGATTCTTCGCTCTAAAATAACGTGGAAAAGCTTAGTTCGAGAAAATCATCATTTAAATCTCACATATGGGCATTGCCCATACCATCATACTTAAATACTCAATCTCTTATCGAAAACATAATTATAAACACGGGTAGCTTCAAATCATTCTTTTCATCGTAAGATCTCATCATTATCACATATACTTCATAAATCTCACTTTTCATGACCATCTCATCAATGGGCTTCAACATTCATAAGGCTAGAAATAGTACTTTTATTTGAAATCATTATAAAATTAGCCCATGCCCCACCCGATAATAAAATCATAATCAATTCATGTCCATGTGTAGAAATAGATAATTCATGTATTTGGGTTAATACCCCATAGATCAATTATAGAATTCAATACTTATATAGAGGGATTGGGCATGGATGTGGAAGAAACCACCTATTCATAAATCCTACATACATGCACATGAGACTAAATCTTACTCTCCCTGGAATGACCAACAAGGAATTGAAAGAAATTGAAGAAGAAAACCTTGAATCACCTCTTTAATCACCTCTATATCCCTCTTCTATTCTCGCATGCATGAATGAAGACTTAGGATAGTTTCCCTCTAAAACCTCTCCTTTCATAAAGCAAAACGTCATATTTTACGCTTTAGAAACTTAGGAATTGCGAAAAGGCCCTTACTAATTGGCAAAATTAACCGCTGTGGTTCCTAACGGACGACCCGACAACTCGTCACTCGCAGCCACGACCTGCTATGTCGATCTTCAAGTGCACTAACTTACCTTGTCTCCGGGGCTTCTGTAATTCGTTAACATCATGACTACATAGGGGTGACCACGACTCATGGTCACACCGAAGTACACGCTTCTTCTTCCTTCTCTTTCCCACCCCACGGCTTTCCTAATGACTCCACAGTCTAACCACGGTCACACACCATGGGAACCTTTTCTTCAAACTTCCCAATCATTAGCCTCCCCCTACGAGTCACCCGACGACTCAGGTTGTCCTCACGAGTCATCTCATGGCTCGTCCCGAACCGCAACATCAACTTTACATTTTCCCCGTTTCAACTCCCGAGTCCGGGACTGGGGCCTCCGAGGTATAACACTTCATAAGTCAAAAATATGATTCATAAGTTGAGAGTTCATAAACGCTCATGCATACTAGATATCTCATCCTACCTGAAATCATGAATCATAAGCTTGACTTTTCATAAAACTTGCATAATATTGCATAATTTCTAACAACTTGAAATCATGAATATATAATCAAGTTGAGCATAAAATCTGCCATTTAGACTTAAAACATTCTTTTGAACATGAGGGGATTAGATCCAAACATAACATGTGTAGTTTCATAAAATGGGTTAAACCTAGCAATCAAAACACTTGATTAAGAACTTCAATTTATGAATTTGAGAAGAATATTGAGCATGAGAATCGAAGAAATCCCCCATTCATGGCCTCCCTACATACCGGGTAAACCGATTTCCAAACTAGCCTTGAAAGCCCAAGAGAGTTGGGGAAGAAATTGAGGAGAATTCTAGTTTGATCTTGGAAGGGAATTTCAATTCAATGCATGCATGGGAGCCTAATGACTTAGGCTAGGTTAACCCTCTTAAAACACTCATTTTAGGGCTAAAACGATGTCATTAAAGAGTTAAGATCTTGGAAATTACAAAATTACCTCCAGAATTCCGCATGAAACCTTTCTGACCGGGCCATAACGGTCAATCCAACTCTGGTCATTGTATGATACGATGGGTCGTTGAACTGGCCCGTTGTATCTCGGAAATACTTCCAATACTGCTCACCAATGACCGATTAAGACGAGTCATCGTATGAAACAAGAATTCATATATACTAAATTAACTAATTTGCAAAGGACCTATTATCTACTAATTACAAAGAAAAGTGTACGTTTGGTATGGCTACCATTAATCATTAACTTTTTACTATGTGCTGTATAGATTTGTAAAATATAATTATTGAACCAACAAATCTTAACTATATTATTTTATCTTGATAATATTCTCTCCAAAAGATATACATTTTGGAAAGATCCAACACGATTTATAGATAAAGATTTATGGAGGATTCGAATAACATAGGTTATACTCATATAAATGAAAAGTGATAAAGTAATTCCAGATCGCCCGTATAGTTAACTTAAGCATGTTTGGGATAGGGGCTTATAGTTGTTGTAATGAGACATTATTTATTGAGGTACAATAATTTATTCTAACATTATGAGGCGTTGCCGAAAGATACAACTAATATATTTCATACTTTACACAAAATAAAAAAATTAAAAAGTTATGATGTAATTTACTGTATACGAAGTTCTTCCAACTTGGATTTTGTAACCCACTCTCGATTCAATTATGTCTATTCAAGTTGATAACCGAAACTAATATTTTTGGAAACCAACTTTTAGAAATGATATAAGTAGAAATATTTCGCCAACATCTAATTTAAGGAACATGGCATTTGAAAGGCTCACACCTCCTATAAAGAGTCAGTTTTGCTTTCTCTTTTTTTGTACTCATTCCTTCATTTCTATTAGTAAAATTCAAATCTTATTGATCACCTTAATTATCATACTTAATGAGTATATCATATGATTCCTAAATTTAAAAAATAAATTCAAGTAAGATAGTGAGTAGATGGCCTCTAAGTTGGTTACATAATAGTATGCTACATTTACATCAAATATTTTCAATCATATAAGTGCTAAGAATATATAAAAGAGACAATAAAAAAAAAATAATGGATTAAATTAATGGCCATGGTTAAAATTATCGTGATATACAAGAATTATAAACCACAAGAATAAATATACAAAAAGTAAAAGAAGAGAATTATATATATTATCATGCTAAAAGTGAATACAAAAGGTCATTGTCTTGTCCGTATTTTAAGTAACTTATTAATTTTTGTGGGATTAATGATTTTCTATCGGTTTTGTGTTCCTAATCAAACATTCAAAACTACTATCAAAATCAAATATGACAAAATAAATAATAAAAACATACATGCTTCTTCAAATAAGGAGTACATACCAATAAATAAGTAATTAAAAAATTATAGTCCATCAAGCACGCGCACATCATAAAACAAAATACATAACCTATTATAAACAAAAGATAACAACACCAATAATTACACTGATTATTATTAATGAAACTATCAAAAGTTACATCTCTAATTTTACTCTTAAGAATATATAAATGATAAGATTACCAAATCAAACACATTCTCTTGTGGAAAATATATTATTTTATCGGGATTAAGTAAATCTTTAAATCAACTAAGGAATGTCATGAAACAATATTGGCAAATCACTTTATTTTCCTACTTCTATAAAAGTGTTGAAGAAAGACTCACAAAACATAGGAGCAAGAGGAAACTCATATTTAGGATTGGAAACTAAGCCCCTTTTTACGATCAAAGAAAAGTATTGACATGTATTTCATCATACGCTCAGCATAATCACCCAAAATATATACATGTAACTTGAGTGAAGGCGAATATTGCTTACAATAAAATCAAGAAATCTCCTACTTGTTTAAAGTTTTTGGCCCTATATACATGTAATTTGAATCTTCGCAGACACAAAGTTGGATGAAAAATTATGCGTATATCTTCTTTTTCCCATCTTCAAGTCATCCCTCAATCCCAAAATACATTTTGAGATTCTCAAGTTATCACAATTGTGAAATTAATTTATATGATCAAAACTTGAAGGTAATTCTCCCAAAACAAAATAGTAAAATGAGAAGTCCATCTACATAACAGAACTCGCACATATAATTGACAAATTAGTTCACAAAATTTAAAACCTAACAAATCAAAAAATAATTTGATATTTTAAGAATTGAAATGCCATCTAAGAAATAGAGCAGAAATTTGTAAAGATCCAAACACACCTTTCTCATTTGATCCATAAGACACTCTGGTCACATATAAAAAAATCTTCAGACTTATATTATAAACTGATATACGATTGAAAGTTTTTGTTTGTTTGTTGTTGGGGATATAAAAGCATAAAATTTGGATCACGAGTAATAGACGTAAATGATATGAAATTGATGGTAAATCATTCAAAATCCTATCGAGAATAGAGAATATATGTATTTCATAATAAATCACAAATCTCCGACTTGTTTAAAGTTTTAGGCCCTATATACATGTACCTTGAAGCTCTGGCTCTAAACACAAAGTTGGATGCAAAATTATGCAAATATCTTCTTTTTTTCATCTTCAATTCATCCCTCAATTCAAAAATTCATGCTAATGAAAATTTTAAAAAGGAAATTCAAAGAAATTGATGAATTATTAAAATTAAAAATTTAAAGGTAATTCTACAAAAAGAAATAGTAAAAATGAGAAGTCCATCAAGGCATTACCTAACCTATAACAAAGAGATTGTAATCATTGAAAAATTAGTTCACAAAATTAAAACTTAACAAAATGAAAAGTAGTTTGCCTTAATATTGAAGTGTGATCTAAGAAATATGGTTGCAACAGTAAACACCTAAACACTCATTTACTTATTTGATCAAAACCTGAAGGTAATTCTACAAAATATAATTAACATGAGAAGCCCGTCATAATAACATAAACTGCCTAACAAATAAATTATAATGATTGTTAAATTAGTACACAAAATTAAGGTCTAACAAATAGAAAAGTAGATTTGATCCTTTAAGAGTCAAAGTATCATCTAAGAAATAGACCGAAATTTGCAATGACCTAAACACACCTTTTCCATTTTCTACACAAGACACTTTAGTCATGTATGAAAAATCTCCCGACTTATATTATAAACTGACATATATGATGGAAAGATTTTTTTATTTGTTTGTTTGTTGGGACATAAGAGCATAAAATTTGGATCATGAGTAATAAATGAAAAGGGCGTGAAATTGATAGTAAATCATTTAAAAACTCCCATAGAAAATAGAGAATACATGTATCTCACAACAAAATCACAAATCTCGACTTGCTCAAGTTTTTGGGCCCTCGTGGTCTTCCGGCATGCACGCAGTTGGATGAAAAAATTACACATATATCTTTTTTTCCCCATCTTCACGTCATCTCTCGATCCCAAAATCCATTTGAGATCCTCAAGTTGTCGCAAATCTCAGAAATTACTTGTATGATCAAAGCTGAAGGTAATTCTACAAAAAATAGTAGAATGAGAAGTCCATCATAACACCACGAATCGCATAACAAATAAATTGTAATGATTGAAAATTAGTTCACAAAATTTAAAACCTAACAAATCGAAAAGTAGATTTGACCTTAAGAGTTGAAGTGCCCTAGTAACACCAAAGACCCAAGCGCTGACATTGTGCCTACTTAGTCATGTATAAAAATCACTTTTATTATAAACCTGCATATAATGTATTGAAAGTTTTTTTGATGTTTGTTTGTTAAATATTAAAAACTGATCATGAATAAGATGAAAAGGCATGAAGTTGATGGTAACCATTTAAAAGTCCCATTAAAAATATAGAATACATATGTATTTTCATTTTTGAAAGAGAAAAAACCTTGAGAAAAAATTGCTGTGGAAAAGATATTATGTGTTGAGAAAGGTGTGGTGATGGAAAAGTTGTATGATGTAACGAATAGGAGTTAATGAAAGTGACTTTTGGTTTTTCAAGAAAGCACCGTTATAAGGAAAAATTAGGATTAAAACTCCAAAAATTTGAGAACAGTAAAAAAAAAAGGAAAAAGATAAATAAACATCAATGAATCATGCCACGCCACCGAGTTGAGGTCTCTCTCCTTATATAGATATATAGATTATATTAGAATATAGCTAATTAGAGGAAGTGATTTGATTTGGAGTCTCGTTGTCGATCAATTCTTACGAAGGCATGGTGAGGAGCAATGTTCTCAAGACTGGCCAGCTAGTACTTCTCTCGTTCCATTTTAATTGCTAGAATAAGATTTGTACATTTTATTAAGAAGAAATTAATAGGACAGTAATTTGACTAATATAACGCTTATTAATTTTTTGAAACATACAATAATTATTCTTTTCACATTTTAGAATGACTTTAGTACTAAGGATAGAATTGAAAAAACATGGTCAATTTCTCTTGAATTTTGAAATTAGCAAGTATTTTAAAATAATTATTTTTAATATACTCCAACAATTAAAATAAACGAAGGAAGTAATTGGTAAATAGTACTTTTTTTTATTTTTAAAAAATTACATTCCTCCTTACAAGATTGTCTGGATCTCCATGAAAACTTTGTCCATTTATTTACATGAGCTAATTCCTGTTGACTTTAGCTTCACACAATTATATTATCAAACAAAATCTATTTAAAATTTCAATAGTTATGTGTTTATTTTCTTAGAGAATAAAGTGCAGTTAATTAGATTGTACACATAAAGCAGAACGATGCATGCAAAATGCACTTCTAAAATTCAAACTACATTTCTCATTTATTTTATTAAAAGAAATATGGGGAAAATTGAGGTTAAAACTAAAATGATTTTTTTATAAAAAAAAATTCTAGGTGTTATAAAAGGTTCATACTCCACAAATTTTATAATCACTTATACAATAACATCCATTCTCTAGCTTAAATTAATGTTTTCATTTTTGTGTTCTAACAAATATTATTACATTAAAATATTTATTGATATAAATTTTAAGTACTTGACAAACTTTAGAATAGAAACTTAAAAGGAAAGTGAAATTAAAAATCAATCTTGGTTCCAACATATCTACCAATCAAATTTTCGTCAAATAATTGTGGAGTGTTATCAATAAATTAAATCTGTGGGTCGAATATCTATAGTAATTATAAATCAATAAAATTATACATATGAATTCTTTTAAATTTCACCCTATGTCGCCCCTGGGCTTGTTATATAAATCTATATAGTATTCTTATAGATTTCACTTAGTTCGAGATACAAGAGTAGATGCACGAATACTATAGTGCATGCATGTTAGAGGTTGGCAATGGATGATTTAGAGAGGTAGAGGTAATCGAAGAAATATTGAAGAGAGACGACACGACATGACACAGCTTCGGCCCACGATGAGATAACCTGATGTATACAGGGAGGACGCGATTAGGTAGAAGGGTAGTAGGTACGTGTTTTTGTTACAAGTCCTACTAGTAATTGTAATATTGCTCCTAGTTTCTTATCCTTCTATTTACTATCATATTATTTTATCAGAATTTACCGTCTTTAATGTTGTTTGCATTTCTTGTTACCATCTACTTATTTCTTTTATATCCGTTGTTTTTATTTTGGACCGCTGGATGATTGATTATAGTCAGTGTATCGAAAATAATTTCTCTATCTTAAAGTGAAAATAAGATTTGTGTACATTTATCTTCAATCGAGATTATACTAGCTATGTTGTTGTTGATTTATCATCAATTGCTATTTGGGCATCAATTTAATCTTTGTTATCATTAATTGGTCTATTTTTCATCAATTTGTTATTTTCATGGTTTGATCACAAGTGTAATGGCCAATGGCCATAGTAATAATCTATCTATATCTATATTATATTAAAAGTGTGAAGATTTTTATAAATATTGATTGAATATTTTGCCCTTCATTAAAAAGACATTATAATAGATAAAATTATCATTTATTATTTTTATATAATTATTATTTAAAATTATTATTTTTATTATTTTCATCACTTTATTTTATCATATTGAGTTATAAATATTTATAGTATAACTATATTTGTGGTAAATTTTTTTAAAATAAAATATTTCTATCGAAGCTTTCTTTCCTTTTGATACCATAATTTTTTACCTTATTTTATTATATTAGATTTTCTACTTTTAAGTATAACTCTTATTTATAATATAAATTTTAAAAATATAAAAATAAAATAAAAAAGAATAGTATACTTCCACAAAAGTGTTTTACTTTATTGATTTAGGAAATTTTTTCCTTATTGATTATAGGAAAATTTTAGAGAAGTTCTTTCCTTTTTTCTTTTTGATAAAGTTTTTTAATGTCATAATATTTTACATTTTTAATTTTTTTAATTTGTATATTTTTTATATTGTTGAAAAATGACCCTTTTTAAATATTTTTAAAATTAGTTGATCTCATTAACTTTTCTATATCAACACTTTGATTCAATCTCCAATATTGTATGTTTTCGTGTTAATCTATTCTTTTTTCTTTTCATGCTATGAATTTGTTTTTTATGCTATGAGTTTAAAAAATACAATAGTAATTGTAATGCTAATTTAAGTTGTTTGTATTCAAAGTAATTTAACTTAGATTGTCTCTCAGTTGAGTTTAGTCATTGATATTCAGACTGTGTCCGACAATTAAAATCGGTGAAGAAAATTCCAAAACTACGCTGAACGGAGGAGCATTGGGGAATTTATTAATCTCGTTGTCAAGCACCGTGTTGTAGTAATTTTTAAAAAATTATAAAATTCAAAAACATGATTTAAAATATAAAACATTTAATTAAAATTAATTTTTTAAATAATTTATCGTTTTTTTTTTTTTGAAGTTTTAAATTTTTTTAAAACATTCATTTAAGTTGCAAAAAAAGAAAAATTTGTAAATTACAAATTAATTCACAACTTTAAAATTTATGACAAAAATGATATATAATTAGAGTTTAATTATGAAATTAAAAAAACAATAAACTTTAAAAATATTTTTAAAAAATAAAAATTACTACAACCTCGTTGCCTCAGCAATGAGGTGTCCGGTTTGGTAAGTCCCACATTCAACTATCCGCTTTGGAATTTTAAAAAATTTCAGCCCGTTTTGGGTCCTGGAATTCTATATTCCTTTAACTCGAGTCTTATATTGATATCATGTGATTTTAATTATTCATAACTCCATTCTCATCTACTTATATATTCACAAGTTTCATCTATATTCAGATAAAGTAATCTCATCTCATAAAATATTCTTTTTCAAATAAAATTATAAATTATTATAATTATAATTCTCAGGCATAATTTACTTCGTATAATATTGTAATAGAATCTAAAAAGATTTCGTAAATAAAATTTGGTGTCGATTAACAACTTAAGTCGATATGTTTCTCATTGATAATAAAAGTCTTAGCAATTGGAGTTGGATTAGTAAAAGAGCATAAAAAAGAAACAAAGGAAGACATACAAATGACTATAACATTAGTTGATGAAGAAGTAATAATTCTTTTCAATTTCCTATTAATTTTTTCTAAATATTATTAATAAAAAAATAAAACATTAAAATTTTATATATATATATATATATATATATATATATATATATGTTGATCATTAAAGCTTAATTTTGCAGGGCACAAAAAGTTGATGTTGTAATTTTCAATAATCATATATTAAAAGCAAAAATTATATTATAACAAGACAAGATTTGCTCAATCATAAAAGGATGCATTAACAAGGTTAATCCTAATTTTGTATCAAGAATGCTTATCGATGTTAGATTCAATGACAACACTATAGTCTGTGTGAATGCAAATACTTTTCATCAAGCATTTTTTCAAACAATTTTGTTTCGTTTAAAATGCAATACAATCTTCCGATGGAACAATCTTTAATAATTCTTTAGATTTCATCAATTAATTTAACATTCAATATATGCATAATATTTTACTCCTATTTACTTAACAAAATTCTTTGTAGAAATAAACACGGTATGTCCTTATAATGTTCATTGGAATTTTTTGTCTTTCATGAAAAGATTCACAATAGATTAAAATTAAATTTTACTATTTTTCAATTAGTTGTTATTTAATTATTATAAATCTTTACTAATTTGTAAAGGTAAAACTGCTAATATTTAGTATTTTAAAATTGAATAAGATTTTTCTTAAATTTTTCCTTATTTGAACTGTATTAAAAATACCAACATTTAAGACTTTCAATTACAATTCGTTAACTTATATGTCAATCCATTATTTACTAAACTAACTAATTATCCATCACAATATTTTAATATGAAAAAAATAAATTAAAGAGTGTAATTTTATTATGAATTAATACGTGATTCCTTCTTCTTCTTTTTAAAAAATTGTATAATCAATTCTTTATAGAAATATAACATACTTTGCTGTTTCAATTAACCGAGTACTCTTGTTATTCACTCTCTTTAGTGAAATCTACACTATTTTTTCCGTTTCAATTTACATGACATATTTTTTACAATGAATTCTATTAACTCATTTAAAAACTATAAATTAAAAAATTAAGTTAAAATCATCTCATAAAGGGTAAAATAATCTACAATTGGGTTAATATCAAATATTTAAAATACGAAGGCTCGTAGAAAATATTTTTCATTCACCTTTTTAACCTTTTAAAATAGAGTTCAACACTTGACAAAATAGTTATTTAATTATATTTTAATATTTAGGATTTTAAAAATTAACTAAATTTTATGTATTAAATTCTTCCTTGTTTGAAATATATAGAAAATAGTAATACTTATATATACATATAATGCATATGCTAAGCGCTTATATAAAAGCGAACAATTTTTTACATTTCAACTAAACGCTATTTCTATGACGTTGTGCATTGGAACAAGTATTAGAACAAATCAAGAAATAACTATTAGATTGGATCAAACTCTTAAAATATAATTATTTATCAATTTGAAATTCATAATTTTCTTTTTTTTTAAATTTTCAAAAATTAAAAATATTAAAAAAATCAATAATTTAAATATTATTAATGCTATTTTATAAATTTGCTCTTATTGATATGAGGGACACGTGTGAGGCGCTTACTCATAGACTAGTATTATATTAAAAGTGTGAAGGCCGTTGGAAATGTTGATTAAATTTTTTGCCCTTCGTCAAAAGACTTCTCGCAATGTACAAAATGGGTTATTTATCATTTTTTTTAAATAATTATCATTTTGATTATTCTTCTAATATTTAGGACTTTGAAATTAACTAAAGTTATAAATTTATTAAATCTTTTACTTATTTGTAAAAATGTACGAACTCTTAATATTTAGTATTTTCAAAATTGACTAAAATTTTGCTTCTTAAATTTTTTCTTATTTGAACTATATTAAAAGTCCTAACATTTAAAATTTTAAAATCCATTACAATTCTGTTAACTTATATCAATACTACAAACGTAATTATCCATCGTAATATTTCAATTCGCAATATAAAAATAAATTAAAAATGCGAATTTTATTATGCATTAATATGTTAAATTCCTTTTCTTCGTTAAAAATGTATAACCAATATACATATATATATATATAGAGAGAGAGAGAGAGAGATACAACATATTTTAAGTTGTTTCAATTAATCGAGTACTTTATTATTTGCTCTTCTTTAGTTAAATCTACATTATTTCTTCCGCTTTAATTTATGCGAAGTTATTTGACTAGATATATAGATTGAAAGAGAGAGAGAGAGAGTTGAATTGAAATCCTCCTTACAACGAGTAAATGAAAGTTCAAAACTAAGGGGTCGCTTGGTTACGGATAAGATCAAATTTAATACATGAATAACTTAGTTATTATGTATTAATTTTATACCATATTTGGTTACCAAATAGATAAAGTTATTCATGTATTAATTTATACAATGTTTAGTTGGTGGGTTTTAAATGTTGTATAAAAGTTATTCATGTATTAAATGTATTAATGTTATACAATATTTGGTTGTGTTTTTAGTAATTTCACATGAATAAAACTTACATAACTACGAGGAAATCTATGTATAATTTTATGCAGTAGAAGATGGAATAAGTTATGTGAGTATTAGTTATACATGATTAAAATAATAAAATTACACATTTACCCCTATTTACTTTTAAAATCTTTTTTAATTTGATACTTTTAAAAATATTATACTTTATTATATGTAAATAGAATTAATTATTACTTTTTTTATTTAATGTATTTTATTTTTGGGATAACATGAATGTTGTTACACCCGTAAAATTTCCGGCACACAGATGGCCTATTCACATGTTGGTTAAGAGTTTCAAATGCCGTACGTGCTAGAAAAGGCCCTGGGAAAGATCTGACAAGCGCCAAGCTCGCACGTCGAAGGCAAACAGACTTGATAAATCGCATTCCCGAATGCGATTAGTGACAATTATATATATGCCCCTAATTTCCGTCCATTTCATTAACACATCAATAATTTCAAAGGGAAGTTTGCGATAAAATGTAGGTTCAAGGTTGTGATATACACGTCGATTACGCCGTCAAACGCTGGCCCAAATTCAAATTAACCGCATAACAGGTATTTAGCAAGCAGGAGCATTCCTACGGATGAGCCGCAAATTCGCCGACGAACCGCTCGTGCTACGTGCTAAGGTAAGTGGAATTGCTCCAAATTAGTGTCAATGTGCTCCTAGCCTTAAAGTGAATACTTCTCCCTTCAAGACTTCCGAGAAATAACAAGTTTTTGATCGTCTTTCGATGCTTCCAAGTTTAGGCTATAAAATATATCTAAGTGACGTTTTTCTTGTAATAGTGATTTGTATTTAGTACCGATTGACGTGTATGTAAATGCGCTGGGAGAAATAGCCGGAGTACTAACAGCTGCCCAATAGTCTGATAACCCGAGGTTAAGGTATGTAAAGTCGTTTCTTCAAAGAAGTAGTAGCTTTAGCCTTGTATATCATAGCAAACTCCATAATGTAACTCCCTTGAGTTGAATATTGAGTAAATGTGCAAGTTCGTGAGGTCTCAGTTTGCGTTGTTATATCATACTTCACCAAAGTCAAGTAGAAGTATGCGCCAAATGGCGAGTTAGCATTCCGCATCAAACATAGCGTATGTGATTAGCAAGCATGTTTCTAGAATAATATGATACGTATATCTTAATAAAAGTTAGTAAAGTAAAACCTGATAGACAGATAGTATCCTCGCATGACAGCTATCTGCATTGTATGATATCTGCCATGCATTAGCCAAACAACAAATAGTATCTTGGCTACGATTAGCCTTGCGCTTAGATAAAGATAAATATATTCAAGATAAAGCAGAAGGGAATCGCATAATACGTAAAGAGACAAAATAAGAAATCAGATTTTAGATAGTATTTCTTACTAAACATGCTTGCTATTTATGTGCCCATTGGTTTGTCGAGACTCGTCGTGGTCAGTGGCACTGGCCGAGCGTCCTCGCCGCCCCCGGGTTGGTAATCGTCGCCCACCGAGCGGGTGGGGGTTTACGTCACTCCAAAGAGGGCATGTCATCCCTGGCCGACTAAGACGGATGAAGCTTCTGCCATCAGCCGTATCACACTATATTATACAAAGCCCCGTTGTGCGACTCAGCGCCAGAGGTTGAGTACGTATTCATCGCATTATTATACGGTAGCCCTGTGCGCTAGTGCGCCTGTGTGAGCGCATTCAAGGGCTGGTCAGCCACAGATATTAGTGTGATAGAGAGTCCTCCCACTCTGCATACGCTTATTTATATCTGAGGCTATGGCCCGAGCCGGAGCCTGTGGGGCCGGCAGTAGCTCAGAAGCTGCTAGGTAATGAAACGAGTGACTTATTTTACGTTTGACCCGTGAAGGGGTATATATATTGTTTGTTGCTTGGCGCCCCATCCTACTTTGGCTGGGGTTGGTCTGCCTGCTGCTATATATATTGTATTTATGTGCTATATACTAGTTAATTGACAAAGGTGCCGCCGCGTCTATTGTGTACTCTCCGCCTCTACGTACAGTAAAGGTTTGATCTGAAATTTATACGCATCTTACCATTCGCTTATCCCATGTTATTCAATTGCTAGTTATGTTATCGTATTCAGTTGTATCTGGCTGAGCTTTGCATACTCAAGACTAATGCAGACCGACGCCCATTGGGGCGCTGTATTACTTACTTGCAGGTATTAATAGACGAGGAGGCGATCCCTCGTGATTCCACTCAGCTGAGAGTCATCAGCCCCGTCCATCCTGAGCCCGATATTAAGGTAGCTCATTTTCTTTTATTGTACAAGATGGGTAGGCCGGCCCATCCCATCATTTCTACCGCACTTATGTGAGGCTTGCGATTGTATATATTTATCTCCCGTGGCCGCTGAGCGGTCGTGTGAGGCCGTGCATTGTGTTCCGCTGTTTAGTATTCTGGTTGTTGGCCGGTGGGGCCATAGTCGATAGTAGTGGTGACCTTGCCTGGCCACGTATTTATCTCGCATTCTCTAGGTTGAGTTTCGTATGACTAGGACAAACTCGGTGGCCTTGTCTACCCGCATAGGTTCCTTGTTTCTTGAGTATGTCTCTCGGTTAGCTTTTATTACATATGCAAAGGCTATAGGCCCAAGCCACGGAGTACGTGTTTATACCGTTATATAGCCCATTGTTTCCGTGAAATCGAATAGCTAGCCAGTACCCGCTGTGCTTAGGGATCACCAGCTAGCAAACCAGTCCTACTAGGGCACACAGCTACCATACCTCTGCTGGGCATGACAAACTTGGTATCGTGAGCAAGTCGTGTCTCGTGGAGTCTCGTAAGCCGTGCTGGGCAGTAGTCTTGTCTATGGACGTGTTGTGCACCACATACTATAGTGTGGAGGTCAAGTGAAAGAATGAGCAGGGACGGTTACCCTTTCTTTCTCATTCAATCATGCGATGTAGCCTAAGAGCCAAAGATAGGTTGAGTCCTTAAAAACTTACTTCATATTTTTGGAATACAAGATACAAGTCGACCAAGAACCCCTATCACAGCAGATTGGATACGCTAGATAGGAGAAGGCACCATTAGTGATGCCTCGCTTTCATCTGTGAGTCGCCCGATCCGAGGGTGGCGATATAGAGGCTTTATCACACCTCCTGCCAGCCCCTCACATCGTGAGCCGTTTGGCACGATACGCTCCGATAGCTCCCCGTACCTACGCCTGCATCAGTTAAAAGCATAACGTACATACGAGTTAACTTTATTTATTATATATAAGATCCGATTAAGATATTGCACAACACGTATCATCGATAAAGGTGAGAAAGAGAGGGAAATCAGATTCCACATCCATCTTTCTTTCGTATGTAGTACAAGCTTTATGTTTCCGTTAGTTGCAAAAAAAGGGGCTATTCCCACCACTTGATTCCAAGACAAGAAGGGGCATAAGAATCGAGGTGAGGTTGCCCAAATCAAGCAAAGTAGTGATGACTCGATCGACCGATCCCGCAGAAGTGCTGGGAGCATAAAAGAGCCCCTATGATTACATAAGTTGCAAGTGTGACTCTCATGATAATAAGCCGCAGGAGCAAGTAAGATCAAGTAGCTTACCCGAAGGTGTAAAAGACCCGCTGATAAACGCCCAAAGAATAGTCAAGCTTGAGTTAGAAAAGGCCAAGTCCGTTGGCTATACGCTACCGTACGCTAAGACATACCCAAGATTATAGTTATGATTCAAGCCAGATACCGGAAGATAGGGAGGTCTTGCGACCGATGGTCCGACTGCAAGTCGGAAGAGGTAATGAGCCGAGGACTTGACCAAGAATCTTTAACAATGAAAAGTTGCGGTGCACTCAACCCCAGAGTTCAACTTAAGTAAGATAAGTGGGAAGAAGGGTGTGAATACTGCATTTTGTGGGGAAATTAGAATCACCCCAAAATTGATAGAATATCGTGTGTTAAGGACTAAGCCTCAGATCGACAGCTAAGAGACAAAACAGATTGGGCGGCTCGTAATGTCAAGCAGATGTCCGCCGTAAAATTTGGTAAAATTGCCGTTACGTAGACTCTAATCTAGTGTGGCCTAGAGCTAAGGCCCACAGATTACAGGCTCTCAATATAACTTCGGGCAGGGCCAAGGTTCGTGGAGACGAATTTATGTTGTAAGAATGGGCGAAATTTCAACAAACAGTAATTACAATTAAAGTATATATGTTTGTTACTCGTAACGGGAAGCATTACTACACAAAATGATAATAGGTATGTGAGATATTATTAGACCGTAGAAGTGATATCATGTACAAAAGATGAAACTCAAAGAAAGCATGTCGTAGATTAACGTATCACTACGTAATTTAGTATGTATTGTACGTAGTTATTGATATATATATGTACAGCATAATAGATATGTCATGAGCAGCTTGCCAATAGGGGTTACAATCCGCACTGGAGCCATACCAGAAGTATATACGTATTGCACCGCAGACCTCGCCAAGAAGAGGGTATGTAAGTGTGATTCACGTATTTAAGCCATAGAAACCGGCTCCCCGCCCCGCTTATCGTGCCACTGCATCATATGCCTGTCAGCGTATCTAGTTTTTAGTTTTACAAGAGGTTAGTAACCCGAATCAGGTGGTTAGATGATATGGTGTGCTAGATCTGCCTAATCCACTAGCCGGCGCTCGTATTAGCAAGGTGGAAGCATCCTTAAAGATCACTACAAGATCACATGTGCCGTAACTTAATTAGAAACCGAATAGGGGCATACTTCAAGGGTTAGTAATACCAAAATTATTTTCCACTATGTTATGCCATACATCGCGCTTTTTCCAGTCTTGTAGGTTAGAGTCGGCCTAGTCAATCTAGCGGTTATTATGTGGAAACACCCCAAAGTCAGCCGCCATCCTGGGCCAGATAACTCCGTGGGTACCCCAAGAAAGTGGTCCACATCAGTGTTTCTGGGTGATGTACTAGTACTTCAAATGTTCTCGTAAGATATTCAGATACGTAGCCCTAGCAGGCGTCGCCTTTACTTTAATGGCTCATAAGACCGAGAATTTCTCTTAACAGTATAATCCAAGGGATACGCACAAGGCGTAAGAAATTGGTAGTACTCGCTAGCACAATGTTTACTAAGACAAAGAGATCCGTAGACTCCCCGCAAGATCCGTAGATTGATCGCCCGAGAATAAGTCCGATTAAGCCTAAATTTCATTGCTCAAGTAAAACAGCGCTTAGATGCCCACAACTCCGGCTACATGCATTTAGCCAGCGATGCTCGAGTAGGACATTTAGTATCATACTAATCGCAACATTCTGTCACCAACCTACTATTCAAATTTAGTCAGATATGTAGCATCATTAGAGATCATGATTAATATCAGATCCTCTCGACGATAAAGGCACAAAAGCAGACGGCTGCTCAGGTTATCCTAAAGAACAAGTAGCTCTTGCAAGACGCGCTGTATACGTATGTCTAAATACACGAAATTACCTCATTTGGCCCTATTATGATAAGCCCGTATGATCGTCAATTATATGCCAAGTTTCAAATATGGAATATTTTTATCAATCAAGAAGAGACAATGTAGTAACAAATGCCCTTAGCCATAAATCTATTAGAGTCTAGCGTATTCAGAATGTAACTAGGAATTATCTAGAGAAATACATCAGTTTCCAGCCGTAGCCAAATGTGAGGACAACAAAGCAAGAATTCAACACCACTGTCGACATTAGTTGTGGAGGTAAAAGAACGCGCAATATGAGGACCCCGACTTGGTCCAACTTGGGCGACAATCCACAGGGAAAGCGCTGTGATTTCGTAATAACCGAGGATGAAGTGTCAAGATGTAAAGGCCGCCTCGTGTTCCGTATGTTTTAGGGGTTCCGCCTAGCATTATGAACGAGGTTATGCCCGCTATTTTCCCACCTGGCGCGACGAAAATGTACCATGATATCAAGGAGAACTACCGGGTGGCTAGGTATGAAAAGAGAAATTGTCGAATTTGTAGCCTAGTGTCCTAACTCAGCTACCGGTGTAAAGCTTTAATGCTGTAAACCAAAGTGTTAATCCTCGTGACATAGCCGTGCTCTCTCGGGAAATGGGAAGCAAGGAATATGATTTCAGGGCAGGATTACCCCCGCACTTACATGTATTAATGATTCTATATGGGATAATTGATGCTGAGTGTGCCCGCCATTTCCCCGCAAAGTGAGAAGTACCTTCTCGGCCGAAGAGTATGTCGAATTGTATATCGAGAAATAGTCGATTACACGGAGTGCGCATATATTATCTCCGACGTAGGGGAGGATAAGGCACATTTATATGCCAACTCGATACTCAAATGTATAACTTTTTGTCTCTGCTTTGCCTAATAATGTGTGTACATTCTCATGTAAATTGTACAAGTGTGATTTATACTAACCAACATGATTAGCGTTACTTTGTAGGAAAAATACGTTTGACGGCGAAAACGATAGTCCGAAGAAATCAAAGATGAACTCTAGAACGAAAGGCGAAGCAAGCTTGCAGCTAAGGATCACAAGGCTCGGCTGATGAGCCGTGTGACACGCTGCATCGCGGATGCACTCGCCCGGGATGGAAAATTCCAATAAATCCAAAAAGGAGGGTCCGCGATCGTGCCGTGCCACGTTGGGAGGAATTCTGCACTTCTCAGATTTTGCAGAGAGGGTCCGCGATTGCACCGTGGCACGTTGGCGAGGCTCCGCGATGCACGCCGTGCCACGTTGGAAGCACTGCCACTCGCGACAAATTTCCAGAGGCTCGCGCACCGTGTCACGGAGGCGCGGTTCGTGATGCACTCCGTGACACGTTGCTCTGGGCATTCCGGAAAATTCTATCCCTAGTATAAATAGAACACTTAGGGCATTTTTAATTATTCTCACTTGGTGGAGCAAGAACGTGGGTTACAGTGCTTTGAGGATGAAATTTTAGGTTTTTCTTCATCTCTTTCTTCTTCCTTCAATTGTTTGTATGATTAATACTCTGTTTAATGATGTTTAATCCACAAACGAAAGTGGCTAATTCTCCTTCACGAGGTTATGAACTTTGTATTGAAATGTAATTATTGATTGCTGGTTTATTTTCTCTTTTCTTTTCCGGTTGTTCTATTTAATTCTTGTTCTTACTACTAATATCTCGGCCAATGTTAGTGTAACCAAAGTCCTAAGCCACCCGAGAGGGCACGAAATTGGAAAGTTGTGAATTAATAGGATATGCTCTTTTTTTGTTTTTTTAATTTTTTCTTTTGTAATTATTATTTTATTGTGTTAACTGTATTAGTCATGTGTGGAACTGTTTTGTATAGCTAGAACTTGAATTCCTTCTTATCACGAAAATGTAGGTGGAAGGTTCATGATTCTTAAGTTGGGTTAAATACGAGAGTTTTAATCCATAGGCAGTAGTTCCGACTAGCAATCGGAGGAAAAAGATAAACCACGTATATTGATAGTTCGTTTCTTCACATGTTTTTTGTAGCCTCAGCATGCTCTCATCATAGTTAAGACTCAATTGTATAAATAGTGTAGTTTAGTACAAAAATATATTTCTCAAAACAAACAATTTTTCTTTACACTGTTGTCTTCACTGTTGTAGTGGTAGTAAATTAACATCTGAAAGGTTTC
>JACEIK010013253.1:0-17323 GCA_018107945.1 Datura stramonium
GCTTGACTTTAAATTCTCATTGTAATTTAGATCTATTGTCTTTTCCCAAGTTTTAATTGTAAAAATTGATGGGTGCAAACATGAATTTTACTTACTTTTCTTGCTTTACTTTAAAGAGGAAGAGTGAGAATTAAGTAAGAAGATAATAATGAGGATTTGGAGTGTTGATGTGTGGGTTGAGCTAGAGATAGTCAATACCCATATCTTCACTCTATTAAAGGTCAATGCTAGAAATAGCTAGTCCTTCCTCAAGCATTTGTGGTTGAGAACTTGAATTGGCTTTGGGGTTTGAGAAAACCTAAGGCATAAACATTCTTGTGGTTGAAAAACAAGAGAATGTGATTCATCCATAGCTATCTATGTTGAATTTGAATTTAAGGTAATGAAGTAGCCATGATAGTTGTTAAACCATGCAAAGCACACCCCTAGCTAATTCACTTGAGAATGCAAGAATTGGAATTCCCCCATCTTAGTTCTAAATTAGAATTAGGTAGCATTTTCCGTAATCTTCCCCCACTTTTACCTTTTATATGTTGAACAACGATGCGATCTAGTTTGAGTTAGTTTATAACTCTTGAATTATCGACTCAATTCTCTGTGGGATTCGACCCTGACATCCATTGGGAATATTTGTTTTGAGAAATGACCATTTATGCTCTTTTGTAAAAAGGAGTGTATTTTGGATGTTATCAATAATGGCGCCGTTGCTGGGGAATTGAGTTGTGATAAGAAATAAGTTATTTATTAATTCAAACTTTCTTTGCATCTTATTTTGCATCATGTTTGTATTATTTCTTTTTTACTTCACGTGGTGTTGTCTTTGAGTGTTGAAATGTTGAATAAGGTATGGAATGTGATGACAAGTGGAAGGAGAAAAATTGAGGAACCAGCATTAGGTCGGCGAAACGCAGGTCGAAAGACGTGAAGCGCCGGTCTAGCGCAGGCTATGACCAGAATAACTGGAATTCAAAAGGTGGTTGAGGGATGAAGTCTGAGTAATCTCCTCACGAGTGATGTACGATATATCCCTATGATGGATTGGGTAGCAACATTCTTAAGGGAAAATCGTCATTGCTTGCTAATAGCATCGCCTTCGTAGATAGTAGTATTTGAAAAAACTTCAAGGGTTTTCTTTATACTACGATTCTTTCTCAAGGAGAGATTTCTTAGTCTTTTCTTTTTGTTTTCGAACCAGATTGACATTTCCCGATGATAGATTGAGAGGCGACTTTCTTAAGGGAAAATGTCAAGTGTAGAGTCCTGTTGAGTCGTTTGTGCAATTACTTGATGAGGTACAACCAGTATTTCTTATTGGGCATTGTGCATGAGCTTTTGAAAAGAAAAGGAAGGCATTTAAATGTGAGAATAAGCACTCCCTTGTCATGAATTATACATTCGTTGCTTGGCTTTTTGATTCGTAACTAGCTTGTCGAATGTCATTCTCTTAATGCGATGAAGTAAGTGTGTGAACTCCTTGGATTGTCATGCCTTGTGTGGTGAGGTTTTCGGCTTAATTCTTGTGTATGCATGATTGTCTAGAACTTTCCCTAAGTGTGATTCAACACGAAATGATAGATCAGGCTGCACTTAGAACATGATCTTAGGCCATCTTTTGTAAAGTCACTTCAACCCAAATGACCTCCTTGAGCATTAATCTTTGGTAGCCAGCATTTGAGCCTTGGACCCTTTCTTGGAAACCACATTACAAGCCTAACGACTGTTTTAAATCCTTTTCTTTGGCACCCATCCTCTTTAATTGCTAGTAACGAGACAATGAAAAAATGGGGCTTGACGCCCATGAAATGGGGAGAGATAAGGAAATGAATGTGAAATGAGGCAAAAGCCTAAGTTTTGGGGTTTGCAAGAGTAGGGGGGAAAATGAGAGCTTTCATGTGAGATAGCACAAAAATTATGATAAGATGAATGATTCGATGGGTTTAAAGACCTCGAATCATCAAAAGAGAAAGAATAGTAAAAAGGTACTATCTCTGGCATAGATAAGGATAAATGTGAAATTCATAGGTGTATAAGGGTGGCTTGTTACACAAAAGCCAAAGATTATGAAATAGGAGATTTAAGGTGGAGATTGAATGGAGTTAATGGGACGTTTAAAATGTTCACAAAAGGCATTAAGGAGGTTCTAGTCACTAGAGATAAATATTAGTCCTACCCTTATCCCTAGCCTTCATTATGACCCGCAAGTGCTAGTTCATTTTGAGTGCAACAACTCTACATTAGTGGCGATATACATGAAGGGCAAGCTTACGGTTCAATTTGTATTCACATGAATTTCTTTGTAAGAGTGAGTGCAATAGTCTTATCTTATAATCCCTATGTGTGAAATGTTCAAAAATGTGGGGGATTCTCTCTTCTTTTGAGTGGCATCATTTTCTTGGAGTACATGCTTAAAATTATTTTCAAAGAGAGTTATGATTAAGACAAGCGGGTCGCGAACTTTAACACAAGCTTCGAATGTGAATTTTCAATGACTTGAGATGTTCTTTGAACTCGTTTTAATGATCTATGCCCCTGCTTGTATGAAAGGAATGTATGCAAGATGTGTTTAATGATTGTGGTCACCTATTGAAGTCTGTGCTATATGGTTTGAGTCTTTTCTTTTTTCTTTAGTTGGTGTATAATGTTTGGGGTTGTCTTGCGGATTGATGATTTTGTGTACAACTACCATAGTGCCCAAATCTTTAGAAATGTCCTCTTGTGCAATAATATCTTGATTGGCCCTTGAGGCAAAAACTCGTGTATAGTATGTTGTTCATTTTCTCCACTGTAAAGAATTGCATTACTTGAGGACAAACAATGGTTCAAGTTTTGGGGTTTGATAAGTTGGAAATTTACCAACTCATTAGGCTCCTAATCATGAGTTTTTACCTAGTTTTCGAGTCATTTATGTGAATTTTATGCCCTTTCTCTTGAATTATTTTTAGGTACCTCACGTGAGTAAAGAAAGTGTGAAATCGAGCAAAACACGTGGAATTTGAGAAGAAATTTGATGAATTAGCATATAAAGGAGAGGAGACAAATACAAGGGAAGATTTCAGCTCAAAAAGAGGTGCATGGACGTGCTTTGAATCGGCGAAACGCAGACGAAATGCCGAAGCCACTGCTCAGACTGGCTATTCAACCGGCAGTTCACAAAATGCCACTGGCTAAAAGCCCATGGAACTGCCAGTTTCATCTACTGGAACATTATTTTCAACCGGCCATAATTTGGCGCTCCATAAATTGGCATCAGCGAAATGCCGATTCTTCACAGGTGAGGCCGTCTAATGAAGGGTAAAAGGGTCCAAAAAGTTCTCAAAAGCATCTAGAAGCTCCAAGGAAATTTAGGGAATATTGTACACAAGAAAGTACAAATGTATATATAACCTCCATTGTACATCATTGAATTCATTCATCATCTTTTCCTAGAAAGTACAATCGAGATTGTAGATTCTTCTCCTCCTAGAATAGAGAGTTCTTTTTAGGGAAATCCTCTTTGTGGGGGAATTCCACAACTGTTGTAGACCTTGTGAAGAAATTGGATGAACCCATATTGTCAATGTTGAGAAAAGCTATTTGGGTATTTTCTATCTCTCTCTCTCTAAATATGTAGATCTAAATTGCTAGTTAGGGGTGTATGCATGGTGGGTTTGAATATATGAATGGGTATTGATGATTTGACTTTAAATTCTCATTGTAATTTAGATCTATTGTCTTATCCCAAGTTTTAATTGTAAAAATTGATGGGTGCAAACATGAATTTTACTTACTTTTCTTGAAAGAGAAAGGGCGAGAATTGGGTGAGAAGATAATGGTGAGGATTTTGAGTGTTGGTGTGTGGGTTGAGCTAGAGATAGTNCCACATCTGCACTCTATTAAAGGTCAATGCTAGAAATATCTAGTCCTTCCTCAAGCTTTTGTGGTTGATAATTTGAATTAGCTTTGGGGTTTGAGAAAACCTAAGGCATAAATATTTTTGTGGTTGAAAAATAAGAAAATGTGGTTGATCCATAGCTATTTAAGTTGAATTTGAATTAAGGAAATGAAGTAGCCCATGCTAGTTGTTAAACCATGCAAAGCATACCCCTAGCTAATTCACATGAGAATGCAATAATTGGAATCCCCCCCTTAGTTCTAAATTAGAATTAGGTAGAATTTTCCTTAATCTTCTCCCACTTTTACCTTTCATATGTTGAACAATGATGCGATCTAGTTTGAGTTAGTTTATAACTCTTGAACTATCGACTCAATTCTCTAAGGGATTCGACCCTGACATCCGTCGGATATATTTGTTTTGAGCAACGATTGTTTACGCTCTTTCGTAAAAGAGGAGTGTATGTTGGACGTTATCACAATACACAACCAAGGACGATTCAAGAAGGATCGCAATACACCACAAACCCATCAGTACCCCCTAGTAGAGTTAACATCGGTGTTGAGGTGAGTCGAGTCTTCAACTCCTTGAAGCATCTCTCACAAGCATCCGACCATTGGAATTTCACTTTCTTTTCGGTCAATTTGGTTAATGTGTTGTAATAGATGAAAAATAGTAGCCATCTAAGCCCAAAAAGCTCCGGATATCTAGAGGATTCACCGGTCTAGGCCAATTTTTCACCGCTTCTATTTTCTAAGAGTCCACCTTTATGCCTTCACTTGACACCACTTGGCCCAAAAATGTCACCGAGTTCAACCAAAACTCGCACTTGCTGAATTTGGCATATAGTTGGCGATCCTTGAGAGTTTGTAGTACTACCTTAACATGAGCAGCATGCTCCTCTTTGTTCTGAGAGTATATCAGGATGCTACCGGAGCATTCGTTAGTCCAAAAGACATAACTACAAATTCATATTGACTATACCGCGTCCTAAAGACTGTCTTCGGGATGTCACTCTCCCAAACCCTGAGTTGGTATCCGGATCTGAGATCTATCTTTGAAAAGCACTTGGCACCCTGAAGCTGGTCAAACAAATCATCAATCTTGGGTAGAGGATACCTGTTCTTGATGGCGACCTTGTTCAATTGCCTATAATCAATACACATATGAAGAGAACCATCTTTCTTTCAAACAAAGAGGACTGGTGTACTCCATGAGGATTTGCTCGGTCTAATGAAACCCTTATCTAAAAGGTCCTTCAACTGCTCCTTCAACTCCTTTAACTCGGCTGGGGACATTCTGTGAGGAGGAATAGATATAGACTACGTATCGGGAAGAATGTCAATACCTAAATTAATCTCCTGCTCGGGAGGAGTTCCCGGTAGATCATCTAGAAAGACTTCTGGATACTCGCATACTACTAGGACTGACTGGATAGTCGGGGTCTCAGACGTAGCATCCTTAACCCTAACTAGATGGTATACACAACCTTTGGAGATCATCTTGGACTTAAGGTAGGAAATGAAATGACCTACAGGCACAACTTAACTACCCTTCCATTCTAGGACTAGCTCACTCGAAAATCTGAACTCTACTGCCCGGGTTCTACAATTAACTGAGGCATAACATGAAAATAGCCAATCCATACCGAGGATAACATCAAAATCGATCACGGCTAACTCTACTAGATCTACTGAGGTGACTTTCTAAAGGACTGTGACCGGGAAACTTCTATACATCTATCTAGATACAACTAAATCACCCACTGGGATAGAGACTGAGAAGGATTCTGACAAGATTTTAGGGCTGACTCTGAAACTGCTAGCCACAGAAGGTGTCACAAAATATAAGGTAGCCCCTAGAACTAACAAAGAATATACATCAAGATGAAAAACTCATAACATACCCGTGACTACATCTGGGGAGACCTCCTGCTCCTAGCGAGATGCTAAGGCATAGAATCTATTTTGGCCCTGACCGCCACCTGTGCTAGCAGAGGCCCCCTGCTGGGCTGGGCGTGCGGGTGGAGCTGCTGAAATGGAAGTTGGGCCTCAACCCCTATCATGGCCCTGTGTAGCTGCTGGGCAATCTCTAAGCGTATGAACAGGCTTTCCGCACCCAAAGCAAGCACCTGTATCCACCAAACACTGACCCGTGTGCCCCCGACCACACCTGCCGCAAACTGGGATACTGGAATCTGCGGGCCTGCTGCTCTGACCCCTAGAGCCTGATGCTCGTCCTCTCTGGTCGTGCCTAGATCTGGATGGCACACTCATACACTGAATATGCTGAGGCTAAAGATCTATGGTGGGTCTGCTGTCGGTGACCACCACCTAGCCTCGACTGACAGAATCTATAGCTGTCTGTCCTGGCCCTCTTGGCCTCTCTCTCCCTCATATGCGCCACCTCCATCTGTTGGGCGTATAAGACTATCTGAGGGAAATACATATCATGATGGAGCTTAGAGGTCCTGCAATCCTTGTCTAAATAGTCTCCCACCCCGTGAACAAACCTGCTTACTCGCGCCCTTTGATCAACCACTAACTCTGGGGCGTACTTTGACAGACGAGTGAACTTTAGGGCATATTCCTGCACTTTCATCTTCCCCTGCTTAAGATTCATGAACTCGGCTTCCTTAAACTCCCTCATCTCTGGAGGGAAGAACTGATCTAGTAAAGCAACGTGAAACTCCTCCCAGCTGATAAGGCCTGCTCTGGCTGCCCTACTATCCTTCCACTGTCTAAACCAAATGTGTGTGACCCCTTTCAACTGATATGCAGCCAAGTCAGCACACTCTTCTCCATTCACCCCCATGACCTAGGTGATCTTCAAAATATCGTCAATAAACTCATGTGGATCCTCGTTCACCTTTGACCCAAGAAACTCTAGTGGATTAATCCTTAGGAAATATATGACTCGTGCTATCGCCGCATTCTAATTCTGCGGGACATGCGCCACTACCTGCTGGTTGACCTGGGCGATCAAGGCCTGCGCTAGCATCTGAATGGGTGCCCTAAATTCAGCATGGGCGACCGGCTCCGGTGCATGATGCTTATGGACTGGTGGGGCTTGTTGGTGCCTGCATTGCCATCTTCGTGGTCATTTCCATTTCAATTTCTTCTACTGTTAACTCTACAATGAGGCATGATTCTATGATCACGAATAGCATGAGTTAGAAGGATAGAGAAACACTTCACCGCATGAGCTAGATCATGAAAGAAGGGAACATTTCCTAAACGTCTAGTAGCCTCTTCGTCATAAGTTTGGCACGCTTCACACCCATAAAAAAGACTCTACATAACGCGGCTTTTAGACACCCTAGGAAGCTTCAAACCCATTTCTTTGATAACATGTTTGTCACGACCAAAACATAGGACCGGATCGAGACACGGGACGAGGAGCCCCGAGAGACTCCAAGTCGACCCATGGCATGAACATACATCTAACTTAATCAATAAAGAGGAAGAGTTAACATGATAAATATATCAGAATTCCAATCACAACATAACATCAAACCAGAATTCACATAATACATGACGAGCTGAGTACTACATATAGTCTAAAAGCCTCTACATAACTAATGGGTTGATGGAACAATACCCCCAACTAACCCAGCAAGTCTGAAAACTGAAAATACCAAGAATACTGATAATGAGTGGTCCTCGAGAGATGAGGACTCACAACAAAAGCTGGACGCTAAACTCCGGAGACTGGATAGTGACGGGATGAGTCTGAAGATCAGAGCTTTTATCATAAAACAATACAACATAGCCTATATGGACAATACGTGGAATGTACCGAGTATGCAAGGTAAGTAAATCCGCTTAAATAAGTGAAATCATTTAGAACATGCATAATATAAAACATAATTAAGAAAAGAATCTGGGAGTAGGGCTTGCATGCTATTTTCTAAAATCATGATTTAAACATAACTAAATCGATTAACCCAAAGCTGAAATCTGATTATTATAGGTAAACTGAACATTGGGTCAAACTTGCTTTAAAACACACACACACACACACATATATATATATATATATGTTGAATGATAAACATGCATAACTAAAATCATGAGGAACAATGGGAGACTCGTCATATAACTGACATTAGCACGATAGAGCTTACGTTGTCCCAACTATCACACTCAAGTGGGTAGAGCCATCCAAAGACTTGCTAGGGCTAAGGGCGATCTCATTATATAATATCAAGCTCAAGGCCCATTCGGGGTAGGGGATAGCTCACAATGGAGGTCCCAAAGTATATATGATATGCAAACCTACATTGGCGCGTAGTTTTGAGGCATAGGGTTGACCGAACCTTGGCCTACTTGGTTCTAGACACTACTCCCAAAAACATGCATATGCTCTCCATCATTTTTCAACGAAGCTGGCAATCGTCCATTGGAGAAGCTGAATAACCATATACATATCAAATCTGAAAGCATACATGAGGAGCTTTAGCTCAAACCATACAATAAGCTTAACATAATTGGGAGTCTTAACTCCAAAACCATGTGGTAAGCTAATTCGTGAAACCTTAAATCATACTTGAACATATGCACATTGCCCAATACTTTAATCATGCTTGAAAATATTTAATTCACTTGAAAGAATGATCATAAACATGGGCAACTTGAAAAAATATTTTTTTATCAATAATATCTCATCATACTTGAATATTCATCATAAACTCAACTTTCATGAACTTCTCAGAAATGGGCATTTTAATTTATGAAGCTTGAAAACATAATTATATTTGAAAACAATGTAAAACTGGCCCATTAATCATAATTCAATAATAGAAGCATACTTAGATCATAACCATGTATAAAATTAGGAATTTCATGCATTGGGTTAAAACCCCATAGAATCAACTTATAGATTTTCATGAATTAAAGAGAGATTGGGCATGGGTGTGAAAAAATTCACCCATTCATGACCTTACATACCTAATAGGATCTGATTCTACCACTTCTCTTATTGCCCAATGAAGACTTAAAGAAAAACTTGTAGAGAACCTAAGCTTGATCGCTTTCTAAACCCTCAACTTGAATGCATGAATATGAATGAGCCTAAAATGAACTTACCCCTCATAAAACTCCCTATTTCAAGCTTAAAACGATATAGTTTAGAACCCTAGAGCTTAGGAATGATGAAAATACTCTTAATGAATTTCCTAGAAAAAATTGATCTGTTAGTGACAATGGACGTCAGAAAGATCTGTTGTTGGCTCCTAGGATCCATTTTTACCTTCCGTTCTACACCTTGAATTCAGGTCTCTAATCTCCTACAACGACCGGACAGGACGAATCGTTCCAACCACCAACGACTCGTGGTTACCAGCCATCGTCACCACTGCCACTAACCTGGAAATCCTCCCAATGGCTGCTAACAATGGCCCGTTGTTACCTGAAATGGGTCGTTCTACAACTTGTTACTTCCTCTTTGACTAAGGACCAGTCTCACAACGACCCCATCCAACAACTCGTTACATCAAACAATGGGTCGTTCCTAGACTCGTTACTTCCAACTCCAAACCTGTAGTGCCTCACCACAGACACATCAAATGAATCGTTGGTGGCACCAAAGACTCGTACCATGACCTGTTATGAGAACAATTTCTAGAATTCTACTACCTTTTTATTTTTAAATCTCGGGTCTAGTCTTGGGCACTTTCGGGTACAAAGATCATCAAAACAACATGAGGGAGTCAATTTACCTAACAGTAAAGTACATGCACATACCTGACCTCATAACATGAAATGTCATAAGATATCATACCTAGAAAAGATAGCCATAAATGGTATTCCACACCTGTTCGTCACCTCAAACCTGATTCATGACGGCATATACTATAACACACTGGTATATCAATTACCTTTTTGTATTTGCAGTCGTATGTATATCAAACATACCTGTATAATTTCTGTCTCGCAATTATACCATCGGTGATATGTCGAGCACACGCCTCCGTCATATCAATGTACATACACTAGAGGGTCTTATGCTTGCCCTTCCAGTCATGACCTGTAGAGGACTCTAATCCATGTATTGTACATCCAGTCATATGAAAATTCATCATACCTTTCTGTGTACCCACTCATACACCCAGTCACATGGTCCTTTAGCCATAACTGTCTGTGTATTCTCTCATACCGCTTGCCTGAACGCTCACCTCAAGCACAAGCTACTTGTGTATCCAATCCCTGTTCAAAATCTAATTGTAGTAACCTGTTAATCTGAGTTCCTTAACTTAGTCCATAGACCCCTCATTTACCATCATATTGATAACTTTCCTTCCATATTATCTATCATCTCCGTCACACATTCATTTAACGCCAATTTTCCCCTCAATCATGGGACTTATAATGCAACACAACACGTAACAGATCATCACAGACAAGAATTACACAGTCATACAACAAGTACAATAACATGAAAGTAAATCAAACTCATTTCCGAACAATAATAATACATTTAATTCAACAAGTTGTAAGATTTCCAACTTGGCCCGCACACTGGTTTGGGCTCTACTACAGCGGCATCACTGCCGTTACAGTGGTCTCACTGCAGCGGTATACTATCTAATGCAACGATACTGCTGGCAGTACTGTGACCGGTCTTTATTTTAGTTTCTCCCATGTTTTGGTTTCTTTATACCCACCATAATGAAATAATGTCATAACAAGCTTACATGAACAATTAACTCACCACAATTATCACCATTAATGCGGACAACAATCTTTAGTTCGAAAATACAATACCAACCCCAGAACATTCAAGTCATTATGTGGAGGATTACTATCCTACGTTTCTCACTTCATCTCACTCTCAATCATAGTTATAACTTATCAATTAGTCTGTTAATCGCATCTCCTACACAGAGTCTACCTAATTTAACCATCCAAGGTTTCGATTCGATGAAAAAAGAAGTCCATATTTATACCCAGGAATATTCTATCAATGATGCTCGAAAGTTAATCTCCTCCACAATGTTTGACTTAATGCATATCCTATAACATGTACCCATTTATTGGTTGAAATATCTCCCCTTGGGTTTTTCCTCATCATGAAGTTTCGTCACCCCTCTTCTAATACGCTTGTTCTTCGATTTTCACTGATTCCGATTAATAGTCCATAACATAGTTAAAAGTACAATCCTACTTATCGAAAACATATGAATCATACGCACGTATATGTTTATCTAACCAAAATATAACGCAAAAGAGAGTAAACCATAGCCTACCCGGGCGCCAAGCTATTGTCCTGATCGTCCTTGACTGTGGCTTCCATTCTTTTAATTTTATCGTGAGAGCTCCTAGCTATGGAGATCAAATTACACCCTTTAGATCCTCTTGATTTCCTCCAAAAGTCTATTTTCTATTTTTAGACATTTTTAATAGGTCCTCCTCAAGGTCTAGGTTTTTAATATCCAAATCAGAATGGGATTTGCGGATTCGTGGTCCGTGTCATCCGCTACAGCGGACAACCCTCCCGCTGTTGCAGTTAAGCTACGGTGGAAATATTCTCATCGCGGCAGAAACTCGCTTAGGTTCGACCGATCTCTACTAATTCCATTCGAATTTGTTCTCTATGCATCCCTTGTTTCTCAGGGATTTATCGCAAATTTTTGGAATATTTAGTTCGCCGTTTTCATGGAGTCAGAATGCTTATAACAACCAGGTTGGTCATTACATAAATTGAAACTACTTTGTTACTGATCCTCTTTTGAACCCATCATCCTTGACACTAGGAAATAATTTGAGATATAAAAAAGTGCAAGCTAGGGGTGAAAAATGAAAAGAAAGAAAAGGGTAAAACTGGGTATCTAAACCACTTTCTGAAGCATGATGAGTAAGAAAATATTGAAAGAACTAGAAGAAGAAGAAATTTAAAAGAAAAAAAAGACAATAAAAAGCTCATCAAAAGTTGTTTTGGGTTGTGGAAGTGCTAAAATGAAGGGAGAGAAAGAAAGAGATAGAGATTAACAAGGGTGAATAAAAAAAGTGATGTAGTATTCAAGGAGGGTAAGAAAAACCAATAATTCCCATATGCTTATCCTATCCTTCCCTGAACCGATATTACAAGGTTGGAAAAATCCTTATGTAATCTCAATATGAATTCCTGAGCCAACATTAAAAGCTTGAAAAAACCCTTATGTAATCTCAATATGAGTTTTCAAAAGTAGAGGCATTTGAAAATAAAGGCAAGCTAATTGTAGTTGCAGCATGACTTGTTAATATCTTTGTGAGAGTTGGCTGTCTTTCTCTTCTCTTTTGATATATTGTCCTTGCGTTGAATGTGAGTTTTACTAATATAAATGGACATACTCCTTAATCTTAAATAAGGTCATGTGTATGAAAAAAGTTAACATTGATTGCTTACCAAATTAGGTATCTTGCATAAATCAATTGTTTAATTGGAGATAATCTCATAAATAGAGATTGCATGATTAGTATAATACCCCGGAAGTGCCTAATACAAGAATCAGAAATTTGAAATGAGAAGCAGCAGAAAATCTGAGATTTTACTTAGAAGGACTTGTGGTATGAGTCGTTGGAAGGTCTAACAACCCGTTGGTGGCACTTGTGGTCAGGTTCTATAGAAGTAGACTTGGAAGTAACAGGTCCATGATATGACACATAGAAAGATGTAACAATTCATAGGTTGGGGTCATTTTTTGTCACCAGGGCATCAGTGTAATACCCTGGAAGTGTCTAGGAGTAGACCCGGGAAGCTAAAATGCAAAACTACTGAAAATTGGGAAAAAAAGTTGCAGAACGAGAGATACAACAAGTCGTGGTAAGTAACAATGAGCTGTTGTGAGAAGTCATTGAATGGGGTTAGGCCTGGTGATAGTGTAGACAACGGGCATCACAACGACCCGTTGTGAGGAAGGACGACCCGTTGTCTGGAGTCATGGTAAGATAGTGGACTTTTCAGTGGAGACAACGGATTGTAACCACGACCCGTTATAGGACACTACAAGTCATGGTTAGGCTCATTGTGAAGGAGTTCAGGTTTTCAGGAAAGGAAAACAACAACTGGATCAACGACCCGTTGGAACCTAGAACGACTCGTCATGTTCATATGTGGTTTGAATAGAGATTTGGCTGGGACAGTGCATAGCACGGGTAGATACCATGGGTCATGGTATCCTCCAATGACCCGTTGTTTCACCTTGTTTGGCCCAGCGATCAGTTTCCAGCGAATTCAGTAAGGGTATTTCCGTCATTTCCTAGTCCTAAGGCCCTATACTACGTAGTTTAAGGCTCTTTTTGAGGGGTTTTGAGAGGGGAAAATCCTACTCTAAGTTATTCTTCCCATGCATTCAAGTTTGAAGGATTGAAGAGGTGATTCAAGGCAAATTTTAAAGGTTTCCATTGGAACCTTAGCTTGGGAAATTGGAGGGTGTTAGCATTCACCATTTCCAGGTATGTAGGGCTTTGAGTGGGTGTTTTCTTCCACACCCATGTACAATTTCTATCAAATCATGAAAATTGCCTATGATCAAGTATGGGGTTTCTACCCAATTGCACAACTCTTTAACCTCTATACATGGGTATGATTAGATTATATTTACATTGATAAAATGTGAAGCTTGGGAAGATTCTAAATTGTTTTCAATAATAAAGATTTTTTTCCAAAAATCTTGAATCTAAAATGCCCAGGGATTAGAAGTTCATAAAAGTAGTGAATGAGGATGAATGCATGATGATGCTGTGATTTTAATGATGAAAAATATGTTTCTAAAACTACCCATGATGTATGTTGTTGTTTTCAAAGTGAGTCGATTAGATCCAAGTATGATAAAGCTTTGGGTGATGCCCACATATTGATTTAAAGTGATGATTTTTCCCGCCATAAGCTTACCACATTGTTTGTAGTGAAATTTCCTAATTTTATTATAAATTATAGCTTGTGGTATGTTGAGTAAATACTTCTATACGTAGTTTATCACATGATACCTATGATTGAGCTTGTGGGATGTTTCGAAATAAAGCTTATCATATGCATGAGTTCATTATTGAGCTTTGTCATTAGACAATGTTGAGCTTCGTTTCATACGATGTTGAGTTATTCATGATTTCATGTTGTGTTTCGTCAATAGACGACATTGAGCTTCATTATATATAATGTAGAGCACTGCATGTTTTGGGAGAAGTGTCTAGCACCGAGCGTGTTAAGGGTCGATTACCCTATACCCCAGAACTACGCGTAGGTTGATACAATTATATTATTGGGACCTCCCTTGTGAGCTATCCCCTGCCTGATCGCTCCTTCAACTTGATATCGATATCATGGTATCGTCCATCGCCATGGAAAGGTTATGGACGGCTCTACCCACTTGAGTGTGAAGTTGGGACCACGTAAGCTCTATCATGGTATATCGGTTAAGTGACGAGTCTCCAACTATTTATATCATCCAGGATTACATTTTCATTACTCATGATGATTACCTTATGCATGCATGTTCTAAAAGTAAGGTTTGACTCATTGTTCAGCTTTTGATGTAAATGTTATGTTTAGCTTTGATTTATTCGAAACAGTCATGATGTTGTAAATCTGAGTATGATCATGTCATGATAAGATTTCGATTTAAGAATGAATGCATGTAGCCCTTCTGCTTATACTTGAAAGCTTATGATATGGTATGAATGCTTTAATTGTTTTAATTTGCTAAACGTTTTTACTTACCTTGCATACTCGGTACATTCCACGTACTGACCGCATACTTTCTATGCTGCATCATTTCATGATGAAGGATCCGGTTCTCAGGTTCAGCCCTGCTTGTAGCCGCTTACCAGAGTTAACACCTACATGATTGGTGAGTCATCATCTTTCGGGGACTAAACTTTCAGCTTCATGTCATATTTCAGTTTCCATATTGTTGAGTTTGTTGGGGGTTTGTCCCATCAACTCATGTATACTAGAGTCTTTCAGACTTATGTATGTATAGCTTCGAATATTATTCTGATGTGTCATTGTAGGAGACTTCCGCTGGGTTATAATTATGTTTTTTTTCAATTTATCAATTGAGTTAGTAGTACGCTTTTGCCATGAGTCGACTCGGGGTCTCTCAGGGTCCCTTATCCCGTGTCTACGATCTAGGTCTACCCTCGGGTCATGACAAACTTGGTATCAGAGCCATAGGTTTGATGTGTCCTAGGGAGTCTGAAAGACCGTTAGGTAGAGTCTTCATGGGTGTGAAGCACGCCACACCTATGACAAGAGGCTATTAGACGTTTTAGGAAATGTTCCCTTCTTTCATGATCTATGTCGTGTGATGAGAAGCCTTTCTATCCTTCTAATTCGTGCTATTCGCGATTGCAGAATCATGGCTCCTCAAAGGATGAATGGAAGGAGGAATGCAGGCGATGAGGGCCGCGATGATGGAAATGGTCATGAGCATCAGCCAGCCCCACCAGTTCAGGAGCCTCAAGCCACGGAGCAAGCCGCTCATGCTGAGTTCCGAGCTGCCATTCAGATGCTTGCGCATGCCTTGACCGCTTGGGTCAATCATCAGGCCATTGCACATATTCCACAAAATGGAAATGCGGCGGCGGCCAGAGTCAGGGACTTCTTGAGAATGAACCCGTCGAGGTTTCTAGGGTCCAAGATAGATGAGCACCTGTATGATTTCATTGATGAGATAGTCAAGATCACCCAGGTTATGTGGGTGAGTAGTGTTGAGTGCGTAGAGTTGGCCTCCTACCAGTTTAAGGGGGTTGCGCATATTTGGTTCCACCAGTGGAGGGACTACAGGGTCGCTGGAGCAGGTCCGGTACATGGGAGGATTTTCAGGTTGCATTGCTCGACCGGTTCTTCCCTTGAGAGATGAGGGAGTTGAAAGCAGCTGAATTTATGAATTTGAAGCAAAGAAGAATAACTGTTCAGGAGTACGCCCTTGAGTTCACCCGCCTGTCTAAGTATGCCCCGGAGTTAGTGTCCAACCAACGGGTGCGAGTGAGCAAATTTGTGCATGGTATAGCAGGATATTTTGACAAGGACTATAGGAAAGTTATGCTCCATCAATACATGGACTTCTTTGCATTGTGTTGTATGCTCAGCAGATGGAGGTGGCACATTCGAGGGAGAGGGAGGCCAAGAGAGCCAGGACCAAGGACCATAGGTTCACTCAGCAGAGGTCTGGTGGTGGGCATCGACAGCAGACCCATAAGAAATCATCATCCCCAACATCTTCAGCACTAAGTGTGCCATCTAGGCCCAGACATGATCATAGGGGCGAGCATCAGGCTCGAAGGGTCATAGTAGTAGGCCCGTAGACTCCAGCATTCCAACTTGTCGCAGGTGAGGCCGAGGGCACACAGGCAAGTGTTTGGCAGGGTCAGGAGCTTCTTTTGGATGTGGGAAGCCTGGGAATATGCTCAGAGATTGCCCCGCTGTGAAATAGGATCAGGTTAGGGGTCGAGGCCCAGCTTCTAGTTCAGCAGCCCCACCACACACACAGCACATCAAGGGGCATCTACTAGCACAGCTGGCCTGCAGTGCCAAAACAGATTCTATGCCATATCCACTTGTCAGGAGTAGGAGGCCTCACCAAATGTAGTCACCGATATGTTGAGAGTCTTTCATGTTAATGTACATGCATTTCTAGATCCGGGGGCTACCCTATCTTTTGTTACACCATATGTAGCCAGTAGCTTCAGAGTCAGTCCTGATGTCTTATCAGAGCCCTTTTCAGTTTCTACTCGTGTAGGTGACTCAGTTATATCTAGACGGTTGTATAGAGATTGCCCAGTATCGGTTCTTCATAAGGTCACCTCAGCAGACTTGATAGAGTTATCCATGATTGATTTTGATGTTATTCTCGGCGTGGATTGGCTATTTGCATTCTATGCTTCAGTTAATTGTAGGACCCGGTTAGTAGAGTTCAGATATACGGGTGAACCTGTCTTAGAATAGGAGGGTAGTTTAGTTGTGCCTGTAGATTGATTTATTTCCTACCTTAAGGCCAGAAAGATTATTTCTAAGGGTTGTTCATACCATCTAGTTAGGGTTAAGGACGTGGAGTCTAAAACCTCGACTATCCAGTCCATACCAGTAATACGTGAGTATCTAGAGGTCTTCCCTGATGATTTTCCAGGTGTCCCTTCTAAGCGGGAGATTGATTTCGGTAAAGATATTCTTCCCTACACGCAGCCTATATCTATTCCGCCATACATAATGGCTCCAGCCGAGCTAAAAGAGTTGAAGAGTTAGTTGAAGGATCTGTTAGATAAGGGCTTTATTAGGTCGAGTAGGTCTCCATGGGGTGCACCAGTCTTGTTCGTTCGGAAGAAAGATGGTTCTCTTCGGATATGCATTGAATTTAGGCAATTGAACAAGGCCACCATCAAGAACAGGTATCCTTTACCCAGGATCGATGATTTGTTTGACCAGCTTCAGGGTGCCAAGTGTTTCTCCAAGATTGATCTCAGATCCAGGTAT
>JACEIK010013255.1:9081-27032 GCA_018107945.1 Datura stramonium
GTTTTACCCCGTAGTCCAGTCCTTTTGGGTTCGACATTCCGGTTCTTAAAAAGAGCCACTATATTACTTGTACAACCCGTACACTTGCGGGCTCATCATTCTGTACCTCATCCATGAACTTCTGTGGGTCCTCTCCCACCTTGGAACCATGAAAGGCCAAAGGTTTCATTCGGGTGAATTCCCGAACCGTGGTAGCTACTGCGGACCCATTTGAGTTTACCGGAACCACCTACCGATTCACTTGGTTTATTACTATCTGATCCAGCAGCTAGATTGCTGCTTTGATTTTTGCTGAGGACACTTTGTCGTCCTGAGGGGCTTCTGGAGCTGGTTGGGCAGGTCGGTTAGCATTGCCAACCCTTATTCCGTTTCCATGTCTTGAAGGCAAAGTTTCACTAAAATGAAATAGAGCATGAGTTAGGAGAATATTTCTGGAATTGAAATTCAATCAACGATAAGGAGTATGAAAAGGACTCTACTTGACACAACTTTCAAACCTCCTAGGATACTCTAAACCTTGTTCTCTGATACCATGTTTGTCACGACCTGAGTCGATACCCTAGATGAGACACGATACTTGGAATCACAAGTAACCCCAAGCCAACCCATGGTCTATCATAACACCGGTAAACTGAGTAATCATAAGTGGAATCTTTAATTAAATAAAATCATTTAAAAAAATTGATTTGACGAGAGTCAATACATTTGGAAGAAAAAAATACAATACTGATACTTTGAGTCTATTTCAGAAAGCCACCTACCAATGATAAGTTGCTGGGACAAGCCCCTAGCTAACTCTAAAGTCTAATTGAAAGAAAATAACTGTAAAATAAATATCATCCTCAAAAGATGGACTCACCAAATGCTTCTGGTGGTATCGTCTGAGGAAAGTCTACTGACGGTGCTGAGGCTGAGAACCTATGCCTGTATCATAATGCGATACACATAGAAGGTATGCGTCAGTACTTTGAATGTACTGAGTAAGTGAGAGATATAATAATGCATGAAAGGAGAAATAACTAAACTGAAATGACAAACTGGAATACTGAAAACTGAACAACTGAAATATAACTGATATGGTCAATAATGACCTTGGCCGATGGTCATCGACATGTCCTAAATCTGAAATACTGAGCGGAGCTAAACTGAAATTGTAGTGATCTAAGCTGAACTGAAATTGAAACTGAACTTACTAGTGGGAGAGTCTATAACAGATATATAACCACGTGAGCTAGATGTGGAGTTCGATGTATACGCCCCATCGATAGGACCCAATATACCTTGCCAGGGTATAAAGGCATGAACTGGGTGATCGAAAATCTTGGGCAATAGGGCAAATAAAATAAGTTACGGTGGCAACGTAGTTATGGGAACCTAAGTGTGCTGGAACCCCGATCCGCTCGATGCTAAGTCCTACTCCCACTGGATAGTCCTAATCTGACTACTAAGCTAATAGCTCGAAATTGGGGTCCAAGATTAAATCAGGGATACTTATCTAGAAGTACGCTGAGAGTCTTATCGAACAAGATTCTATAAATGGTGTTCTAATACTGGCTAGAGCTGCTTTTCTGGAAGCGTCGTAACTGTCTAAAGAAAAAATTGAAACTGAAGCTGGTGGTTCTAAGACTGGTTAGAGCTGCTTATCTGGAAGCATCATAACTATCTAAAGAACAACTAATATCCGATAACTGATAACTGATATCTGGGAGGCACTCCTGACACCTCAAGAAAAGAATATAGTCAAACTGATCAGTTGACATTTTTGAAAATACTGAGAGAGATAATATTTTGACCGAAACTGAATTAGCGTGCAACTAACTGAGATTTGAAACTGATACTAATAATATGGGGACCCCAACACTGATAGAGTCAAGCAATATGAATAGCTAATCAATTATGCAAGACTCTAATTTTACTGCATTCAAAAGCTAGGGCTAGAATCCATTTATAGGAATGAGCATCACATAGTCACAAGATAGTGGAAATATAACTACAATTAACATGAATAATATTCCTAATGACATAGATAGAAATTAGGCTGAAAATTTATTCACATTCAAAAACTCAAAGCCTAAAACTGATAAGAAAATTCAGATGGATATTGGGGCACAAGGGAAGGACAATTCCCTTGCTAAATTCTCACATACCTGGTGATGAAAACCCCTGAGGAAACCCTTGAGAAGATTTGTGAAGAAAAGTTGAACCCTTGCTTCTACTCTAATTTTTTCTGAAAAAGTTCTACGATATGACTTCTGAGGGAATGAGAGGAGTAAAGTATAAATGTCGATTACCCCTCTAAATTCCTTGAATATAACCCAAAACAATGTAGTTTAGGAATTAAAAAGGTGAGAAGTTACAAAAATAACCCAGAGAGAAAATCTAAAAAACTGCCTAATAGGGTCCAATGGGTCACAGAATGAATCGTTGGTTGATACCACAAATCATTGGGAACAGTCCTTGGTCCTGGGTCTAAATCTTAGGCTCACTAGAATGGGACCATGGGAGGATACCATGACTTGTTGGGCTAACCAATGGGTCATTGGTACCTCTCGTTGTCACTGGTAGGGATAATATGGGCTCTAAGACATCGGGCAATACGATTACTCATTGCATCGACCTGTTGTCAACACTGTTAGGACTTGACACTTGGTTACGGGTGGCAGCAACGACTCATTGATAGAAACCATGAGCCATTAGTTCCACTTGTTGGTTCTGGGAAATGTCAGGTAGGTTTCTGAACTTAGGATGCAACGGATGACAAGATTACTTGTTATTTCTTCCAACGAGTCTTCCTATTTCTCATTGGTTCCCCCGAAAAAATTCTGCTAAGTTGAAAATGCTCAGACAATGGCCCAATAGTGGTGATCACGATCCATTGTCTGGGTCGTTTTGTGATAAAATTTTCTGGTTTCCCTTCATTTTTCTTGCAAGATCTGAGTTTGGTGTAGGAAAGTTTTGGGGTGTTACACTATTAGTCTGGGATTGAAGGTTATACTAAGATTAACCTTAGTACCCAAACCCTTTTGGATAGACCTCCAGAAGCTTGCATTAAACTGGGCTTCCCGATTTGAAGTAATAGAAACTAGAGTTCCATGCAATAGAGCTATTTCCTTGTCGAATAGTTTAGCATATTCTTTGGTGGAGTCAATAGTTTTTACTGGAAAGAAATGAGATGACTTTATGAGACGGTCTATAATCACCCAAATTAAATCGTATCTCCTGAGTGAGTAAGACAACCCAATTAGATAATCCATGTTAATCATTTTACATTTCTATTCTGGGATTTTGATGTTTTGGTCTAACACTCTAGGGTTCTGATGCTCGGCTTTGACTTTTGGTAGTAAGGACATTTATATATAATGTCTTCTATTATTCTATTTATATCATTACACCAACAGGTCCCTTGAGGTCATTATAAGTCTTTTTGGAATCGAGATGAAATTAGTATCTTGAACTATGAGGTTCATCTAATATCCTCACGCACAGTCTATTGATATCCAAAATATACAACCTACCTTGGTACCTCAAAAGTTCCATCTTCCTCAATTTCAAAAGTTGAAGTCCAATGGTTGAGAACTCCTTCCCTTAGTCGAAGAATAATAGGGTTTTCATATTTCTTTGCTTTCACCTCTGTCGCTATGGATGATTTATCTTTGTTCTGGATTATTATACAACCATCCCTAGAGTCCAAAGTAGTACCCCCCAGGTTGTATATGTTAAAGATATCTTTGTCCACTTCATTTTTTTTCTCAAGATAGGCCATACTCTTCATAGATAGTTGGCTGAGGGTGCTAGCTACGACATTCACTTTACTTGAGTGATAGAGTATCTTCAGGTCATAGTCCTTGATCNCTCGTTTGACTTTTATAAAATCTAGCATAGAGGTAGCTAGAAAGTATGGATTTGATGGATTTGATCTTGACTGGGAATTCCCTCAGAACAGTAAGGACATATACATAGACTCTATAGAGGTAATAAGGCCATATTTTTAGTTCGAACACAACAATTGCCAATTTAAGGTCATGCATCAGATTATTCTTCTCGTGGTTCTTATGTTGCCCTGAAGAATATGACACCATTTTATTTTGTTGCATTAGGAAATATCCCAACCCAATATTAAATATACCACAAACCCCTTTGAGCCTTCTGCAAGAGTCAATATCGGTGCTGAAGTCAACTTGTCTTTTAATATTTGGAAACTTTTATCACAAGTATCCGACCATTGGAACTTGATCACCTTTTGAGCTATCTTGGTCAATGGGGCGGATATGGAACAGAACCTTTTTAGAAATCTCCAATAGTAGCAATTTAAGCCTCAGAAACTTTAAATTACCGTGGGATTTATAGGGCTTGGCTAGTTCCTTACTGCTTCGATTTTCCGCAAGTCAACCTCAATTCCTTTATCAGAAATGACATAGCCCAAGTAGGCCATGGATTTTAACTAGAACTCACCCTTGGAGAATTTGACATAGAACTGATGGTCCTTGAGTGTCTTCGATACAACCCAAAGATTATTAGTGTTACTCTCTTTATCCTGGGAATATACTACGATATCATCAATAAATACAATCACAAAGGTGTTGAGGAAAGGCTTGTAGACTCTATTTATTCAGTCCATAAAGGTGGCTAGAGAATTTGTTAATCCGAATGACATTATAAGAAACTCATATTGGCCATAACGAGGTCGAAAATATGTTTTTGGGATAGTTGTCTTTCTGACTTGTAGTTGGTGGTACCCTGATCTTAAGTTAATTTTCGAGAAATAAGTCACACCCTAGAGTTGGTCAAACAAGTCATCAATTCTAGTAAGAGGGTACTTGTTCTTTGTAGTAACCTTATTCAGTTGGCGACAGTTTATGCACACTCTCAAGGACCCCTCCTTCTTGCGGATGAATGGGATTAGTGCACTCCAAGGTGAGACGCTTGGACTGATGCAGCCTTTGTCAAAAAGGTCATTCAACTACGTCTCTAATTCCCTTAATTCTACTGGGGCTATTCTATATGATAGAAAAGATATCAATTGGGTGTATGGAAGCACATCAATTCCAAAATCTATTTCTCTATTTGGGGAATTTTGGGAAGCTCCTCGAATAATTTGTCTAGATATTCATTAAAAATCAACACAAATTTGAGGCAGGCTGACTTAGCGCTCACATCTCTAACCTTGACAAAGTGGTATAAGCACCCTTTGGATATTAGCTTCCTTGTCTTAAGGTAGAAAATACATTGACCTTTGGGCACTACAAAATTGTTTCTCCAAATTGTATGGGCTTGACAAAAAAGTGGAATCTAACAACCTTAGCCCGAAAATAAAGTGTAATATAGTAAGACAACAACCAATCCATTCCCATAATCACATCAAAATTTGTCATCTCTAATTCTATCAAATCTGTCTCTATTTCTCGATCAAAAATAATAATGGTACAACCCCTATATACTCGTCTAGCTACCGCAAATATTTAACCCAGAGTGCACATAAGGAATGGCTCATAGAGTTGTTCCAGTTCGATGTCAACATTCTTAGCGATAAAAGGAGTAACATAGGACAAATTGGACCTGGGTCAATAAGAGCATACATATGGGAAAAGGAGTCTGTTAGAACACTTGTGATTATGTTGGCTGATGCATTGGAATCCTTACAACCTGCTAGAGTATAAAAACTGGACTAGCCCCTACTGAAGCCTGATGCCCCGCCCCTTCTTATGCCTCTACCAGCTAGGACCTGGGGACCACATCCTTGAGTTGCTATTGAAGTGGATGTCCCCAATACAAAAGATTGCACCATTGTCATGCCCCAAAAATTGAGGAGCACGATCAGCACTTGTTGCCGCACTTGATCGAGCGAACCTTACAATAATCTAATTACAATAGACCAGAACTGATGAGCTTTGGCATCACAATGACAAAAGACTTCCTGAATGTCCCCTAGTAACAATATAAATAAAATGAATCAATGGCCAGCATGATAGGTACAAATGGACAACGAGGCCCCACCTACCCTGACGTTATATACAGAAGAGCCAACAAGGCTTACAATCCATAAAAAACCAAATAGGATAAGTCTATGAGCCTTTACAAAGTTAAACAAGTTGATAATTGATCAAGACAAGGCCCTGACCTATCCAATTTGTGGATAAACCAAAAGATATCCAAAAGAGGTAACCTAGACGAATTGGACTTACCAATAGTTAGGGACTCCACTCAATAACGAGGGTCACAATCACCTTGACGATCAACATGTAATACCCCAAATGTTCATAAGATCAGACCTGAGGGTTGAAATGGAGAAAATAGGAAAAGTAAGTCACAGAATGACTTGTCAGGTGACTCGTGGGGTCACCAAATGAGTTGTGGAGTGACTTATGAAGGGGAGGCAAGTTAGTAAGGAGTCGTGGTCAGAGGATGACGACAGATGGAGCCACGAGTCATGATGTCACCTCCTAACTTGTGAAGTGAGTCATGGTCATAATGGTTGAGTTGAAGGTCGAAATTTCAGTAAAGGTCACAAGTGAGGGTCATGAGTCATCCCTCTACTTCATGATTCATCCAATGGATCGTTTGTTGGCTAGTGTGAGAAGGGTAGTGGCGATGAGGAAAGGGAAGTAACGAGTCATCGTCTCTGCTAACGACTCGTCATATCAATCATCTGGTGAAGTGATTTAGTAAAGAGTAGAAGGTGTCCAATGGTGACAATGAGGGAGGACAACAAGTCATCCTTTGGGGTAATGACCCGTGATGTCCCTCGTTGGGAATGGGGGAGTGATTTTCCTACAAAATTAGTAAGGCTATTTTCATAATTTATATGCTCCTAAGCACTAAACTATGTCATTTTAAGCTCTATTAGAAATGTTTTAAGAAGGTTTAGCCTATTCTAAATCATTCTCTCCCATGCATGCAAGTTTAGAGGGTTCCATTGAAGATCAAGTCTAAGAATTCTCCAAGTTCTTTCCCAAATCTCTTTGGATTTTAAGAAAGGGTATAGAATCAGCTTACCTAGGTATGTAGGGTTATGAATGAGAGTTTTCATTAACTCTCATTCCCAAATACCTTCCCAAGTTCATGAATTCTGGTGAATGATTCTATGGAGTTTTAACCCAAGTTTATTAAATTATTTACGTTTAATTCATGGGTCAATACCCTTCATGTTTAAAATGAAGATTTAATATTCATGGGTAGGTTTTATATCTATTTTGATTACAATTCATGATCTCATGTTTTAAGAACATGATTCCAAAATATGTAAGTTTCATAAAAGGGCGAGTTTATGATCTATGTTTCGAAGTATGATAAGATGTTTAGTATGAAATAATGTTTATGATTTTACCCATGAATGCAACTATTATTTTTTTATGAAGTCTATCTCATGCAAGCACGATGTTAAGATTTGGACAAGTCCACTCAAGTTAAGGATGTTGCATGAGGCTCATGGTTCCTAATATTTTATTCATCCAGGTGCCACCAAGAAGTACCGTGACCTACGGGAAGTCTATTTGTGGAATGAGATGAAGAAAGACATAGCGGAGTTTGTGACTAAGTGCCTGAATCATCAGCAAGTGAAAATGGAGCATCAAAGACTATAGGGTGTGAGAAAAGACATTATTATCCCTTCTTGGAAGTGGGAAGAGATCAATATGGACTTCATTATAGCGTTTTCTCATAAACATTGACAGTATGACTCTATTTGGGTGGTTGTGGATAGGTTTGACAAAAGCAGCCCATTTTCTACCGGTCAAAACTACCAAATAGTTGAGGATTGTGCTAGGTTGTGTATTCGGGAGTTGGTTCATTTGAATGGAGTTCCCTTGTCCATCATATCAGATAGAAGTAATAAGTTCACCTCACAATTTTGGAAGTCATTTCAAAAGGGACTTGATACTCAGGTCAAGCTTAGCATAACTTTTTACCTGCAGACAGATGGTCAAGTTGAGTTGACCATTCAGAGTCTTGAGGATATGTTGAGAGCATGTGTAATTGACTTCAAAGGTAGTTGGAATGATCATCTGGTATTATCGAGTTTGCATATAACAACAGCTATCAGTCTAACATTTAGATGGTTCTGTTTGAGGCTCTTTATGAGCAAAGATATAGATCACCTATTAGTTCGTTTGAAGTAGGTTAAGCTAGGTTGATAGTGCCAGATTCAGTTTATAAGGCTATGGAGAAAGTTCAACTTATAAGGGGAAGGCTGAAAATAGCTTAGAGTCGCCCAAAGTCCACAGATGTGAGGAGGAGAGAACTTAAATTTTAAGTTGATGATTGGGTGTTTCTAAAACTTTCTACTATGAAGGGAGTGATGGGTTCGGGAAGAAAGGGATGCTTAGTCCCTGTTATGATGGCCCGTACAAGATTGTGAGACGTGTGGGCAACGTGGCCTATGAGTTGGAGTTGCCAACAGAGTTAGCTTCAGTACATCTAGTTTTTCATGTATTTCTCTTGAAGAAGTGCATTGGTGATCCTATAGGGAGCATTGGTGTAAAGGGTAGTCTTAACTATGAAGAGGTTCCGGTTGAGATCCTTGATCATCAGGTTCGGAAGTTGAGGAACAAAGAAGTAGCTTCAGTAAATGTTTTGTGGATAAATCATCTTGTTGAGAGAGCTACGTGGGAAGCCGAACAGATATGATGGATAAATACTCGCATCTTTTCCCTTTCGGCTCAGTTCCAGCTTGAGGTACCAGTTTCCCCTTAGTACTCTATTCAGTTTCATGTATAAATCATGTCTCCCAGTTTCTCTCGTGTCAATGGATGTATGTGTGATTCATGAATTCAGTTTAGTCATGTATTTCAGTCTGAAATCAGTCACTCCATCAGTTTTTAGCTTCATATATTTAGTATTTGGGATGGTAGTTCCTTCCGCAAGTTATTTAGTATATTTACCCACATTCGAGGATGAGTGTTTCCAAGAGAGAGATATTGTAATACCTCAAAAGTTTCTACGATCAGACTCGAGGGTTGAAGCGGAGAAAACAGGAAAAATTTGCACAAGTTACAGAACTCTTGTCAGGTGACTCCTGGGGTCACCCAATGAGTCACTGAGTGACTCATGAAGGGGAGGCATGCCAGTGAGGACTCATGGTCAACGGTAATCACAGATGGATCCACAAGTTGTTGTGTCACCTCATGACTCGTGAAGTGAGTCGTGGCCATGATGGTTCAGTTGAAGGTCGAAATTCCAGTGAAGGTCACGAGTCGTCCCTCCACTTCATGACTCATCTAATGGATAGTTGGTTGGCCAGTGTGTGAAGGGAAGTGGTGACAACGAAAGGGTAGTAACGAGTCGTCGTCTCTGCTAACGAATCGTCATGTCAATAAGCAAGTAAAATAATTCATTATAGAGTAGAAGGTGTCCAGTGGTGGCAATGAGAGAGGACAATGAGTCATCCTTGTTCGGAATGGCAAAGTGATTTTCCTGCGAAATTAGTAAGGGTATTTTTGTAATTTCTAAGCTCCTAAGCCCTAAACTACTTTGTTTTAAGCTCTGTTAGGAAGGTTTTAAGAATTCTCTATGTTCTTTCCCAAATCTCTTGGGCTTTCAAGGAAGGATGTAGAATCATCTTACTCAATTATGTAGGGTCATGAATGAGAGTTTCCCTTCACTCTTATGCCCAAGTCCCTTCTCAAGTTCATGAATTCAAGTGTATGATTCTATGGTGTTCTAACCCAAGTTTATGAAATTCTCTATGTTTAATTCATGGTTCAATCCCCTTTATGTTTCAAATGATGATCTAACATTCATGGGTAGGTTTTATACCTATTTTTATTATAATTCATTATCTAAAGGTTTAAGAACATGAAGCCCAATTATGAAAGTTTCATGAAAGGTCGAGTTTATCATCTATGTTTCCAAGTATGATAAGATGTTTAGTATGATAGAATGTTTATAATTTTACCCATGAATGTAATTATGATTTTTCTTATGATGTCTATATCATGCAAGAATGGTGTTAAGATTTGGGCAAGCCCACTCAAACTAAGCATGATTTCAAGATTTAGCCAAGGCTAATAACTCCAGCTATCTCAAGTTTTGGAGTCAATACTCCCCATATGTTAAGATTTAAGTTATGTTTTGATATATGATTATATGAGCATTATATATATTTTGGGAGTAGTTTCTATCACCGACTAGGCTAGAGGTTCCAAGGTTCTCCAGTCTCATAAACTACACGCCAATGTAGGTATAGTTTGGGGCCTCTAAAGAAAGCATTTCCTTGGACCAAGGGCACACTGTTATATCACACCTTAATTAATCCTTTGCCCTGGAAAGGCTTTGGATGGCCCTCATCTACGTGGGCAAGACATTGGATCATCATGCGCTTATACATGGTGGTTGTCGGTTAAGACAAATCTCCCATTATTCCTCATGATTTCAGTAATGCATATACTATAAGATATTATATCATGCTTTTAGTAGGTTTAATCGAAGGATCAGTTTATGAGCTTTTACCTATGATTTCAGGTATAGCAAGCCATATGCACTTATTTCAGTTTATGTCTATTCATGTTTTCAAATATCAGCACGTAACCTTTACTCTCTGAATCTTATGATGTTATGATTTATGATATGCATGATTTAAGTTTTTACTTACTCAACCTATTTTACTTACCTTGCATACTTAGTAAATTCCAAGTACTGACCGCATACTCTATGCTGTATCATTTCATGATACAGGCTCAGATGCTTGAACTCAGTCCCACCGCTAGCCAGTCTCCAGAGTTTATCCCAAACAGCTTTGTTGGTGAGTCCTCAACCTTCAAGGACCAGTTAGTCGAGTGTTGTTATTTTTAGTTTTAGACTTCTAGTGAGCTATTTGGAGTGTTGTCCCATCATCTCGTCAGCATGTTAGAGGCTTTTCAAAAATAGAGTTGTATATTCAAATTCTCATTCAATGTTTTGATATTTCCATTGGTTAGATGTTTTACTATTCAGACTTCTGTTAATTTCAGAATTTAGTTTTCTGCTATGCTTATGTTGAGCTTTAGTTATCATGTTCATTCGATGGGTTTACATGGAGCCATTTATGGTTCTAGGTTTCGTGTCTAGATCCATGCCTATGTTCGGGTCAAGATACAACACTTGCAGGCATGAATGCAGCGCCCAACTTGGGCGTTAGTATGGAGATGTACCAAGTACATACGATGGCGAACAAAAGGATATATGTAATTGAATCAACAAGAAGAGTACTAGAGACTTAACAATGCATTCAAATTATAGCTTATTGGTCGAAGGAGGAACATAACAAGGTTTCATTTCAATTCAAAAAAAGGGATAAGAATCAAGAATATAGACCAGTCGCAAGAGATTTCTGCCGATATCACAGGTGATCCACTCTCGTATCTAATATACAGCCAATCAAAGCAACAAATCAAAGTAATACCAAGATATCAAAGTGGAAATGTAATCACACAAATATAAGACAAGGCAATAACATAACAATATGAAAATATGACATGATCAATTCAAGCGCAGCCTTAAAGACTGTCACAGACTTGCTAGCATTCCAAACCACTAGTATGACCTTGCTGAATATAGTCACGAAAGTACAGGTATTCACAAGCCATGGGTCGACCTAGTCAAAAATCATCATGGATTTATAGGTTGTCGTAGAGCCTTCCATGGCTTCAGATAAATTATAATAACCCAAAAACACATCAAAAACTTAAGACATACAATACAAAAATATAATTAGCCTCCAACTTCCATAATATACTAAACCCAAAACACGACTTTAACTCAATTTCGTAGTATATTTCACTCGTCAGCGTACCCCTCATGCACACAACTCAATAGAGACTTAAGGGAATGAACAAGAGTGAAAGATATACAACTTCAAATAGCCGACTACAAGGCCAACAACTAGTTAAAATCCAATGGAACTATTCCAACAAAAAGAAATTTAGAGAACCTTAACATACCATCAATCCGATGAATCTAAACTTTCCAGAACTTTACTACGAAAACACCTAAGAAGCTGCCTCAAGTCCTCCAACCACCAAAAAAATGATACTATAAAAGACCAAACAAATAGAAAACACAAATGGGACTTAATCCATATGATTTCTACAAATTTAACAATAGAAACTTTGAATTGACATCCTACCGATATCTAAGGATTCATAAACATCATATATAAAAAAGAATTAAGAGGGAGAAGAGCCTACCCAATTGTTGACATCGAAAGATCCATCAAAATCCTGAGAAAACGATGCTACAATACAACCCTGCATTACGTATACATGATCTATACATGCTAAAAAATGAGTTTGGGTCTTTGTTTTGACTCTAAATACACCAAGAACTAGGGAGAATTGATTTTGGAGAGCTTCCATTGCCTCAAATGGTTTGAAAATGAATTTTATAATGAGCAAGCTGACCAAAGACATCTATATGATCAAAATGAAAAATATTTATGCAATAAAACTGTGCATCAAAACAATCTTTGTGAAATACATGAATAAATGTAAAGTTTTAACTTAGGAAGTTTCTCATAACTGACACCATCATGAATGAGCACATGATGCCCAATTGTCTCGCTCAAGTTTGCAGAGCCTCTCAAAGCCTTGCTAGGGCAGAGAACAATCATAATATGTGGATCCATAACTAAAGTCCTTACCAGGGACCATCTTTGAGGAGTCACCCAAACCAATGACATGATCCTATCCTAGGCTATGTATTCTGGGGCTTACTAGTTATCTAAACTCTTCACCCTCTTGGTGCTTAATAATCTTCCCAAAACATATGCTCAAAATACTTATGCCTATCTGAGGCAACTCAAGACATCTTTTATAAAACACTTTAGCTATTGATATAATAGATATTTTAAGCCTCTTGTTGAGCCTTTCACTCAAAAATCTGTAAGCTGTAATGAAGAGCATTTCACTCAAAATATTCTTTTAAAAACTTCGGATCTTCTATGATGCAAACATCCCTTTGAAAACTTGTGAGCTTCCATGCTAAAAACTCTTGATGTTTAAAAAGAAGACTTCACTTTAACTTTTGAAAATCATCCTAGAAATCATACTTTCTTTCTCAAAAATTTTTCATGAAAACTCTCTTAAAAATATGATCATCTTTATGAAAATAATGCAATTAAACTCAAATTACAATGCTTTCAAAATCATTGCTTTTTTGCACTAGGGTTCATGGGATAAGAGAAATGAATCAATCATCAATAATAATTCAAGAATCAAGAGAATATCATCAATAAAAATGAAGAGAATAATGATCAACAAAAAAGGGAAACAATTTAATAGGAATAACTCAACAATGATCAGTTCAATAGATAGAGAAGAAGACATTAAAGAATTGAGTAAAAACCCTAGCTTTACTCTCAATGAATTCTTGTATAGATGTAGGGCATAAGACTGAATAGAAATCCTTACTTAGGTTATCCTTACATACCTGGTAAGTTGAACTTAGACTCAAGCTTGAAGAACCCTTGGTTGAGGAGGATGAATCCCGAGCTTGCTTAATGAACTTGAGAGTTAATGATCTGGAATTTATATTGTAGTGAGAGGGAATAAGAGTTTAGACTAATTAATACATGAAATATACTCCTTAAGAATCCCAAATAATTTTGGTTTACATATATAAAATACAAAATGTTATGAAAATACCCCTGAGATCTCGTCAATAAATTTGACCCACAGTGATGATGTATCACTTGACAACTCGTTGGATCATTTAAGCACCCCTAAAACCATGTTGGACATTCTCTAATTCTCACCTCCAAGTCCATCAGAACGACCTACATAATGAAAGTAAATTTTATTAATGAATCATGGCCTAACTCATTGGAATTGGGATTAAAATGTCAAGTTTCAAGACTTACATTAGGGTTGACTCCACCTAATTGAACTGTTAAGTGACATAATGACAAATTTATTGAGTCATTCTGTGATGTATGGTCTGTTTCTTTTGGTTTTCTACTTCCTGCCTTGGATCTAACCTTAGGGACTTTTGGGAGTTGTTACATTATCTCCCCCTTGGGATCATTTGTTCTTGAATGAAGACTGAACTGGATTGATAAGTAATCTAACTGAGAGTAATTAAACTGAACTTAACTAAATTCATAGAATATGCAACCACACTAAGGATTTCAATAACAGCTAATACGACATGACTGATAAGAGCACAATGAGGATACTTGGCCATCATATCTACTTCAGCATCCCAAGTATCTCTCTCAACTATCTGATTCCTCCATAACACCTTCATAGAAGTGACTTATTTATTTCTTAACTTATGCACCTATCGATCTAAACTTTCAATTGGAACTTCCGCATATAACAAGTTGTCCTTAACTCCCACACTCTCTAAAGGGAAAGTGTGTGAGGGGTCACCCACACACTTCTTAAGCATACATATGTGAAAAACTTGATGGACCGATGCAAGTTCAGCTGGCAACTCCAACTCATAACCTACCTTGCCAACTTTCTTCGAAATTTGTAATGGACAAATATAATAGGGATTAAGCTTTTCTTTCTTCGCAAATCTCATAACACCCTTCATGGGTAAAACCTTCAGGAAAACTAAATCATCTACCATAAATTCCAACTCTCTATGCCTCACATCTATATAAGACTTTTGGTGACTCTAGGCAGTCTTCAACTATTCTTGAATAATATTAACCTTCACCATGTCTTGTTGCACTAGGTCTTGTCCTATTAACTGTAACACACCAAAATTCCCTAATATTAAGCATTAGAGTTGTTGCAGAACCAACAGAAAAATATGCAAAATTTCTCAAAATGAGTCATTGTACGAGTTGTGGCTTGAAGTAACAGGTCGTAGGAGTATTTGTGGTATGCAGAAGTTCTCCCGTGCCTAGTAATGATGACTCTTGGTATGAGTTATAGGTGGAAGTAATGAGCTATGGTACAACTTGACGTATGAAACAATGAGTCGTGGAAGGCAGTCATGGTTTGTGTCTACTAAGGGAAGGTCCGATGCCATAAATCATGGTACGACTCAGTGTAGGAAACAATGAGTAATTGTGAGACCTGTATCTTAAGAAACAAAGAACTTGGAAAATTCAATAGCCAACGGAAGGAAACTGAGTCGTTGTTTGGTGGTACGACTCGTGGTGCCTAGCAATCAGTTTTTAATTACGATTTCTTAGGGATATTTTCACAACATCCTAAGCATCTAACCCCTAAGTTACGTAATTTTGTATTTCCTAAAGAGTGTATTAAGGAGTTTAACCTAGCCTAAGTCCTTATTCTCTAACTACATTAGATTTGAAATCCTCTCTCAAGATCAAGGCTAGGGTTCCTCATCAATTTCTCTCCCAATCTTCTTGGGTGTTCAAGACAAGTTTAGGAATCAATTACCTAGGTATGTAGGGTTATGAATGGGGAAAAATATTCCACCCTCATGCCCAATTTCATCCCAATTATATGATTTCAAGTCTCTAAGCATGTCAAATTGAATTATATGGTTTAACACATTTCCATGATATCTCCTAGGCTATCTCTATGGGTTCAATCTTTCATGTTTGAATTGAGGACTTAGGACTATTAAGGAAAATTTTACTTCATACTCTACATTATATCATCTCATGATATAGGTTCAGGTGATCCTTCTCAGTCCTGATGTTAGCTCGCCCCGCTCAGACTAGCCTAGTTCCCATTCTTGGTGAATCCTCATCATTTGAGGATGTTTATCAATTTACATTGTCATGTATTTTTTTAGTTTTACACTTTAGTGAGTTATTTGGGGGTATTGTCCCATCAGCTTATGTTAGGACTAGAGGCTTTTCAGACAGAAATGTAGTAGATGACTCAGCGTTGTGAGATTTTCATCTCTTGCTTATGCTCTATATTATGTATATTTCCACTTATCCATGCTGATGTTTTAAATTCCTCTTTATTTCATGCTCTTGAGTTGCTATACACGTGCCATGGGCTGGCTTTGGGCTATTCGTGGTTCTAGGTCCCGTGTCTCGATTTAGAGTCCTAGCTCGGGTCATGAAAACTTGGTATTAGAGCCAAGATTTAGGTGTATCCTAGGGTGTCTGAAAGTTGCGTTAAGTAGAGTTTTTTCCATGGGTGTGAAGTGTGCCACACTTATGGGGAAGAGGCTATAAGACATTTTAGTATAAACCCTTCTTTCATGATCTATATCATGCAATGAAGTATATCTCTCTATTCCACTAACTCATGCTAAACGCATTTGAAGCAATATGCCTCCATGCTGAGTCAACAGAAGAATAAATGGCAACAGAAATGGCCATGGCAATGGAGACGGGCATCAACCAGCCCCACCAGCTCCAGCGTATCCTTTGCCTGAGCAGGTTACTTATGCTGAGTTCAAGGCTGCTTTTCAAATAATTTCTCAAGCTATGACAGCCCAGGTTATCCAGAAAGCATTGGTCCATGTCCACCAGAATGGGAATGCAGCGACGACGAGATTGTAAGACTTTCTTAGGATAAACCCTCCTGAGTTTCTCGGATCGAAAGTGGATGAAGACCTACATGAGTTCATAGAGGAGTTTTAGAAGATCAACAAAATTATGGGGTTAACTGGAGAGGAGAGTGCAGACTTAGCCTCCTATCAACTGAAGGGGGTTGCTCATATATGGTACCGTCAGTGGAAGGAGAGCGGGAGAGTTGGTGCGGTTTTCATGGGTTGGGATGAATTTGTTACTGCATTCTTTGATAGATTCTTTCCTCGAGTGTTAAGATAGGCAAAGGCAGACAAATTCATCAACTTGAAGTAGAACAAAATGATTGTCTAGGAGTATGCCTTGGAGTTTACTCGATTATCCAAGTATGCACCGAAGATGGTAGCGATCCGAGGGCTCGTATAAGAAAGTTCGTGAATAGGATGGTAGATACATTCGTCAAAGACTGCAGGACTACCATGCTGATTAATGATATATATATATCTCCCAACTGATAATATATTCCCAGAAGATAGAGGAAGAGCAGATAATGGAGAAGGAGAGAGAGGCTAAGAGGGCCAGGACAGGGAGTCATGGGCATTTTCAGTAGATAGTCGATGGTGGACTTCACCCTCAGTTCCACTAGAGTTCGTCATCCCCAGCTCCCTCATAAGCCAACGTTCCATCCAAACCTCGAGGAGATCAGAGAGGCAGAGCGTCATGATCTAGGGGTTAGAGGAGCATGTTAGGGGAACACACTTTTACATTTGTAGCAAGTGTGGAAGGAAGCACCCTAGCGAGTGCTTGGTTGGTACTAATGCTTGTTTTGGGTGTGATAAACGAGGGCACAATCTCAAAGATTGCCCTTCAACCACTCAACGTGATGGTGGGGTCCGCAACCGATCCACTAGCTTAGCAGCTCCTGCAACTCACCCATATCAGCAGGATGCATCTTCTAGGATGCATCTTCTAGTGCAGAATGCCTCCGACCAAGCTAAAGGAGTTGAAATAGAAGTTAAAGGATCTCCTAGATAAGTGTTTCATCAGGCATAGAAAGTCCCCATGGGGTACCCCAGTTCTCTTTGTGTCACACCACGCCCTGGGGGTATGACTGGCACCTGGTGCCCTAGAAGGACCTGGACTACTAACGGGAGGGCCTAGGCACATCTGGTGCTTGGCTAGCTCTATCTCAGGTTCCTAGAAACAAAAGGCTATATAACGGTTGTAAACACAGCCTCCGGCCAATTGGGCCAATAGCCACCTGCGAATACATCAATAGCTAACCAGAAACATTCAAATACCAAGGAACCTATGCGGGCCGATAAGGCCACCATGCTGTCTAGTCATCTGAAACATAACAAAAGAATACTGTAAGGCTACGTGACCGGCAAGGTCACCACTACTGTCAAACTATGGCCCCACACGGCCAACATCAAAATAGGAATACTAAACAGCTATACAACTGCATGACCTCACACGACCGGCTCAACTGACCACAGGGAGATAGTATATACAATCTGCAAGCCTCTATGAGTAACAATAGAAATGATCGGGATAGGGCCCCGACCTA
>JACEIK010013257.1:0-27020 GCA_018107945.1 Datura stramonium
AATTAAAATCATATTTCAAGCTTTATAAATTAAAATTCCCAATTATGAGAAGTTGATGAAAGTTGAGATTTATGATAAATTTTTAAGTATGATGAGATATCATGATGAAAACCATGTTTTCAAGTTACCCATGTTTATAATCATGTTTTCGAGTGAATTGAGTATTTTTCAAACATGTTGAAGTATTGAGAAATGCCCACATGTTAAAGTATGATTTATGATTTCTTTGAATTGAGCCTACCATATGATTTTTGAGCGAAGACTTCCAATTATTTCAGCTTATGGTATGGATTGAGCTAAAGCTTCTCATATATATAAAATTTTAGATTTGAGATGTATTCGATTATTGAGCTTTGTGAATAGACAATGGTGAGCTTCATTGAAAAACAATGGAGAGCATATGCATATTTTTGGGAGTAGTGTCTAGCACCGAGATGGCTAAGGGTCGATTACCGTATGCCTCAGAACTCCGCGCCAAAGTAATTTTATACATATCTTATATATATACTTTGGGACCTCCCTTGTCAGCTATCCCCTGCCTCGATTGGGCCCTGAGATTTATATCAACATCATGGTATCGTTCTTAGCCCTATCAAGGCTTTGAATGTCTCTACCCTCTTGAGTGTGATAGTTTGGAGCACGCAAGCTCTATTGTGGTATGTCGGTTAAAAGACGAGTCTCCCATTGTTCCTCATGATTTCAATTATGCATGTTTATCACTCATGTTATACATATCTAAATATGTTCTAAAGCCGGTTTGATCCAATGTTCAGCTTTATTTATGACTATCATATTTTAGCTTTGGGTCAATCGATTAAGTTATGATGTTATGTTACATTGAGATCATGATTTCAGAAAAATAACATGCAAGCCCTACTCTCAGTATCTTATCTTAATTGTGTTTATATTATGCATGTTTTAAATGATTTTACTTATTTAAGCGGTTTTACTTACCTTGCATACGCGGTACATTCCACGTACTAACTGCATACTCTATGCTGTATCGTTTTATGATACATGCTCCGACACTCAAACTCAGCCCCTTCCTTAGCCAGCCTTTCAGAATTAGCATCCTATGCCTACTGGTGAGTCCTCATCTCCCAAGGACCATGTTTATCAGTTTTCTTTATGTAATTTCAGTTTTCAGCTTAGAAAGTTAGTTACGGGTCTTATTCCATCAACTCATCAGACTTAGAGGCTTTTTAGACAAAAAAGATGTATTCAGCTTTAGATTCGTGTGTATTTATGATGTTATGCTTATTTCAGACTTCTGCTAAGATTATCATGTCATTTCTTCCACTTCTAATGATTGAGTTAGGTGTATGTTCATTCCATGGGTCGACTTGGGGTCTCTCATGGCTTCTTGTCCTGTGTCTCGATCCGAGCCTACGTTCGGGTTGTGATAATGACTATGCTAAACCAAGCAACGAAAAGCCGACAAGGCCACAAACTAAATAACACTATACACACTAAGTCCACAAAGCCTCTAAAGAGTAAACTTATTGATGGTCAGAACAGGGCTCCGACCTACCCATAACTGCATCTCAATAGTCTAACTGAAACAAAACCAGATCTTGGCTCCAGAAAGAAAGGAGCATACCAACACATCCACTAATCTTATGAACTGCTATTGCAACTAGCAATCCCGACATCTACCTCCACCTTCAGCACGAACGCACGTCCCTAGGCAAAGGGACGTCAATACAAATGAAATGTACTGGTATGTAACGCTTAAAACTGTAAATGTATGAGATAGCAATGATAACTGAGTTAGAAATAAGGAATAGTAACAACCTCGAATCCTGGAAACTGAAACCTAACAATAAGTCAATACTGAAGTGAGAATACAACAAAGTAATGCACAAGAAAAAAAATACCATAACTATAATGCGGACGACCAGCCTACCATAAAATCCTTATAAAAATATTTCCAACCGGTGCACCATACCGGGGTAAAATAGAACTATATCCAGCTGGTGTACAATACTGGGGTAAAACAAAAATATCTCCAACCGGTGTACCACAGTAGGGTAAAATAAAAATATCTCCAGCCGGTGTACCACACAGGGATAAAATAAACAATTCTCAATCATAATCATAAATGGAGTCGATATGACTTATATTGAGTCAATTTAACTAATATGGCACTGAAATGATAAATGATAAATCTGTGGCTGGAATAGGCCTCTTTCGTAACATATAAATGCAAGTGAGCACACATACCATTTAAAGCTAGCAAATATGCACATATATCTCGTAAAGCGTCAAATTATATACACACATATTAGTGAATCGATGAACCTTCAGAAGGTTTAGACATCATACGAAATTTAATAGGCTTACAAGCAATGTTCTACAAATAATCTTATCAATTTAATGTATTTCTTGAGTAAAAGCGCACAGATTCTCATTTTATACAATCCTTTATCATCTGGAAACTATATATATATATATACTGCTTACAAGGTGGTTCCTTTACATGTATCTACAACTACACATTGGAGTTCTGTTATCAAACTTATCACATTGATGAGCACATATAGTTCTTAATTCATTTTTCTCAGAAAGTATGGAACTTATAACTTGGAACATGGAGTTATTTATCATAACACTTAACATATACATAAGGCTAAGAGCTGAACTTACTATATATATATATACAACATATAAGACTTCTGTATAATGTATAAAATTCATATTTAGGTAACTGAGTGACCTCCATAAGGCTTCCTGGGATTTAGGATTTCTGAGCCTAACTAATCATTATCATAGCCTTTGCTTATACCTACTTCGACATTAGGGATACTGGTACGAGGGAGAATCTCTCATCTAAATTTAGGAAATTCAAATGATAACTCAATAAGAGCTAAACATATAGATGTATGACTTGAATATAACTGAAAGAATTCAACTGTATGTTATAACATAAAAATCATATACACTAACACTTCTTAGATTAGCATAGCACATTTCAACATAACTTAGGGACGTGAAGATATAGCTTTACGATCTAGGACTTGGAGCTCTATAACTTTGGAACTTGTGAGCAACTCTGTAAGTGTTTCCTTATAGGCAAATAAAGACTTATAGCCGTAATTCGGAAAATTCTGGATTGACTTACACAACTTTGCAATTATTTGAAGAGCTTAAGAAAGTTTACATCATTATAAGCGGCTTAAAAGTTCCTGGATTACCCTTTTCAAACTTGAAAGATAATTTCAACACTTAGAATGGATAACTTAACATAAGCGCTTTGGGGTATAGCGGAGAGCTTCTCTTTAACTTAAGTTACTATTTTATAGACGTTCAACTCTAATTGAGTCATAGAAGGTCTTCACATAATATTCATTATATCATTTTACCATATTACATATTTATATTACTTATTTAACTTAAATTCTTGGTAACTCTCAGGAGGTTTAGATAGCACAAGAGTTCCACTAAACTTATAGGGACATTCTAAAGACAATTTTTTATACCCCCGAAGTCCAAATATCAGATCCGGGAGTTGAAATAAAGAAAAATTAAAATCTGGCATCAGGTATCAGAAAGGATCGTGAGGTGACCCATGGGAGCAACCCACGAGTTGTGATGTGACTCATGGTGAGGCCCAGGTGAAGAGTTTGAAATTTGGAAAATGCCCCACGGGCGTGACCACGGGTCGTGGTCAAGCCTCACGACTCTTTAGGTTAGTCGTAGGGAGTGATGAGTGAGAAAAGAGAAGGAAGAAGGCAGTGTACCTAACAGAAGGACCCCATGAGTCGTGGTCAGTCCTCACGATTCGTGGGATGAGTCATGGCCAGCAGGGAAACAGTTTGATTGAGATTGAGGCAGTGTACATAACGAGTGGTGACCACGAGTTGTGGCCACCAGTGACAAATCGTTAAGTTTCCCGTTACAAGCCCGAGACGACTACTAGACAGGGTACTTGACGGATGATGTCACGAGTCGTGGCCCAGAGTAACGAGTTGTTATGTCCCTCATGGGGACCAACTGGCAGTTATTTTCTGTGAAGTTAGTAAGGGATTTTCCATAATTCCTAAGATCCTAAGGCCTAAAATACGTCATTTTGAGTTATGAATGATGACTTTTAAAGGGGTTAAGTTCATTTTAGGCCATTTTCTTTCATGCATGCAAAGATAGAAGGGAGAGAGGGTGATCAAGCTTATTCTCCTTCAAATTCTCTTCAATCCTCTTGGGCAATCAAGGAAGTGTAAGAATCAGCTACAATCAGGTATGTAGGGTTATGAATGGGCAAATCCGTTCACACCCATGCCCAATCCCTCTCTAAATCATGAGTTTCCTATGTCTAATCTATTGAGTTTTAACCTAAATGCATGAATTTCCTAATTCTCTACATGGGTATGATATAAATATGTTTCTATCATTGAATTATGATTTATGGGTAAGTTTTATATTGTTTTCAATTAAAAATCATGTTTCAAGTTTTATGAATCAAAAGGCCCATCGATGAGAAGTTCATGAAAGATGAGATTTGTGATGAATGTATGATTATGATGAGATAATATGATAAAAAACATGTTTCAAGTTACCCATGTTTATAATCATGCTTTCATTATGAATTGAGCATTTTCAAACATGTTGAAGTATTGGGCAATGCTGACATGTTCAAGTATGATTTATGATTTCTCGAATTAAGCTTACCACATGGTTTTGGAGCGAAGACTCCCAATTATTTTTCAGCCTGTGTTATGGTTTGAGTTGAAGCTTCTCATATGCATAATTTCATCTTTGAGATGTATTTGATTATTGAGCTTCGTCAATAGACGATGTTGAGCTGTGCTGAAAAATGATGGAGAGCATATGCATATTTTTGGGAGTGGTGTCTAGCACTGAGTAGGCTAAGGGTCTATCACACTATGCCTCAGAACTACGCACCAACGTTGGTTTATACTTATACGTATATATTACTTTGGGATCTCCCTTGTGAGCTATCCCCTTCCCCATTGGGCCACGAGCTTGATATCGATATCATGGTATCGTCCCTAGCCCTGGCAAGGGTTTGGATGGCTCTACCCATTTGAGTGTGATAGTTGGGGCCACGTAAGTTCTACGTGGTATGTTGGTTAAAAGACGAGTCTCCCATTATTCGTCATGATTTTAGTTATGCATGTTCATCATTCATGAGAATTATATATCTATATATGTTCTAAAGTAGGTTTGACTCAATGTTCAGTTTTACTCATGACTATCAGATTTCAGCTTTGAGTCAATCGTTTTAGTTATGATGTTATGTTATATGATGTTATGATGAGATCATGATTTCAAAAAGTATGAATGCAAGCCCTACCTCTCAGATTATTAATGTTCATGATTCACTTTATGCATGTTTCAAATGATTTTTACTTACTTAAGTGGTTTTACTTACCTTGCATACTCGGTACATTCCACATACTGACCGCATACTCTATGATATATCGTTTCATGATACAGGACCTGGCATTCAGGCTCTGCCCCATTCATAACCAATCTTATGAGTTAGCATCTTACCTTGTTGGTGCATCCTCATCTCCCGAGGACTAGACTTATTTGAATTTCCTTATGTATTTTTAGTTTCAGCTTTATTGAGTTAGTTGGGGTCCCTTCCCATCAACTCGTCATGTTTACAAGCTTTCAAGACAAAGGATGTATTCATCTTTAGATTCGTGTGTATTTATGATGTTATGCTTATTTCATACTTCCACTAAGATTATCATGTCATTTCTTCCTCTTTTAATGATTGAGTTAGATCTATGTTCATGCCATGGGTCGACTTGAGGTCTCTTGGGGCTCCTTGTCCCGTGTCTTGATTCGGGCTTACGTTTTGGTCGTGACAAACTTGGTAGCAGAGAAATAGGTTTAAAGTGTCATAGGGTGTCTGAAAGCCGCGTTAAGTAGAGTCGTTTTCATGGGTGTGAAGCATGCCCCACTTATGACGAAGAGGCTACGAGATGTTAAGCAAATTTTCCCTTCTTTCGTTATCTATGTCGTGCGATGAAATGTCTCGCTAACCTTCTAATTCATGCTATTCGCGATTGCTGAATCATGGCTCCCCGCAGAGTAAATGGTAGGAGAAATGAGAATGGAGAAGGCCATGAGGATGGCAACAGAAACGGGCACCAACAGGCTCCACCAGTTCAGGAGCACTAGGCACCGGAGCTGGTTGCCCATGTTGAGTTTTGGGCATCTATTCAAATGCTCGCGCAGGCGTTGACCATTCAGGTCAATCAGTAGGCGGTTGCGCATGTTCCACAAAATGGCAATGCAACGACAGCTCGAGTCAGGGATTTCTTGAGAATGAACCCGCCAGAGTTCCTCGGGTTAGAAGTAGATGAGGATCCGTATGAGTTCATAGAAGAGATTGTGAAGATCACCCAAGTCATGGGGGTGAATAGAGTTGAGTGCGCGGAGTTGGCCTCATACTAGTTGAAAGGGGTAGCGCACATCTGGTTTTGCTAATGGAAAGATAGAAGGGATGCCGAAGCGGGTCCTATCACTTGGGAAGAGTTCCATATTGCATTCTTAGATTGGTTCTTACCTCGCGAGATGAGGGAGTTGAAGGAAGCCGAGTTGGTGAATCTTAAGCAAGGGAGGATGACAGTTCAGGAGTATGCCCTTGAGTTCACTCGCCTATCAAAGTACGCCCTAAAGTTGGTAGCCGATCGAAGAGCGCGGGTGAGCAGGTTTGTTCATGGTGTAGAAGGCTATTTGGACAAGGATTACAGGACTGCCATGCTCCATTAGGATATGGATTTCCCTCAAATAGTTTTGTATGCACAACAAATGGAGACGGTGCATACGAGAGAGAGAGAAACGAAGAGGGCCAGGACTGATAGTGACAGATTCTCACAACCAAGATCAGGTGGTGGGCACCAACAATAGACCCACAAAAGACCTTCAGCCCCAGCATCTTCAGCATTAAGTGTGCCATCCAGGCCTAGACACGATCAGAGGGGACGAGCATTAAGCTCGAAGGGTAAGAGCAACTGACCCGCAGATTCAAGCATCCCAGTTTGCGTAGATGTTGTCGGGGGCACACGGTCCAGTGCTTAGCAGGTACAGGTGCTTGTTTCGAGTGTGGGAAGCTTGGACACATGCTTAGAGATTGCCCAGTTGTGAGACAGGATCCTGATAGGGGCCGAGGTAGAGCTTCTAGTTCAGCAGCCCCACCCGCACACTCAACACATAAGGGGGCTTCTACTAGCATAGGTGGCAGTCAGCGCCAGAACAGGTTTTATGCCTTAGCATCCTGCCAGGAGCAGGAGGTCTCCCCGGATATGGTCACTGGTATGTTACAAGTTTTTTATCTTGATGTTTATGCTTTTTTAGATCCGGAGGCTATCCTGTCTTTTATGAAACCTTATGTGGACAGTAGCTTCGGTGTCAGTCCCGAAGTCTTGTCAGAACCCTTCTCAGTTTCTACTCCATCAAGTGATTTAGTTATAGCTAGATGGGTCAATAGAAGTTGCCCAGCCTCAGTCCTTCAGAAAGTCACCTCGATAGATTTGATAGAGTTAGCAATGGCTGATTTTGATGTTATCATCAACATGGATTGGCTATTTGCATGTTATGCCGCAGTTAATTGTAGAACCCGGGCAGTAGAGTTCAAATTTCTTGGTGAGCCAATCATAGTGTGGAAAGGTAGTTCAGTTGTGCCTGTAGGTCACTTCATTTCCTACCTTAAGGCCAGAAAGATGATTTTCAGAGGTTGTGTGTACCATCTTGTTAGGGTTAAGGATGAGATGTCCGAGACCCCGACTATCTAGTCAGTCCCAGTAGTATGTGAGTATCTAGAAGTCTTCCTTGATGATCTACAAGGAATCCCTCTTGAGCTGGAGATTGATTTTGGTCTTGACCTTCTTCTTGATACGTAGCCTATATCTATTCCTCCCTACAGGATAACTCCAGCCGAGTTAAAAGAGTTGAAGGAACAGTTGAAAGACATGTTAGATCAAGGTTTCATTAGACCGAGTAAGTCTCCATAGGGTGCACCAGTTCTATTTGTACGAAAGAATGATGGTTCTCTTTGCATGTGTATTGATTATCAGCAATTGAACAAGGTCACCGTCAAGAACAGGTATCCTCAACCCAGTATTAATACTTATTCAACCAGCTTCAAGGAGCCAAGTGCTTTTCGAAGATAGATCTCAGATCCAGCTACCATCAGCTCAGGGTTTGGGAGAGCGACATCCCGAAGACAACCTTCAGGATGTGGTATGGTCATTATGAGTTTATAGTTATGTATTTTGGACTAACAAATGCTCCTATAGATTTTATGGACTTGATGAATAGGGTGTTGAATCCATACTTGGATATGTTCATGATTGATCTTATTGATGACATCTTGATATACTCTCAGAGCGAGGAAGAACATGCTACTCATTTGAGGGTGGTGCTACAGACTCTCAAAGATCGCCAATTGTATGCCAAGTTTAGCAAGTGCGAGTTCTGGTTGAACTTCGTAGGTTTTTGGGCCATGTGGTATCAATTGAGGGTATAAAGGTGGACTCTCAGAAAATAAAAGCGGTGAAGAATTGGCCTAGACCGGTGAATCCTTCGGATATCCGGAGCTTTTTAGGTTTAGCCGGATACTATCGAAGGTTTGTGGAATTTTTCTCATCTATTGCAGCACCCTTGACCAAATTGACCCAGAAAAAGGTGAAATTCCGATGGTCAGAGGCTTGTGAGAAGATCTTCCAAGAGTTGAAGGCTCGACTTACCTCAGTACACCGGTGTTAACTCTACCGGAGGGTACCGATGGGTTCGTGTTGTATGTGATTCTTTGAGGATCGGGCTTAGGTATGTATTGATGCAACACAGAAAGGTTATAACATATGCCTCCAGAAAGCTAAAGGTTTATGAGAAGAATTACCGGACCCGTTATCTCGAATTGGTCGCGGTGGTATTTGCCTTGAAGATAAGGAGACACTATTTGTACGGGGTCCACATGGATGTGTTTACGGACCGTAAGAGTTTACAACACGTGTTTACCCAAAATGATCTCAATCTTGAGCAAAGGAGATAGTTGGAGAAATTCAAGGACTATGATATGAGTGTCCTTTACCATCCGGGTAAGGCTAATGTAGTAGCAGAAACACTTACTAGACTCTCTATGGTGTGTCCCATGTGGATGAGGGGAAGAAGGATTTAGTGAAGGATGTGCATCGACTCACAAGGTTAGGAGTTAGGTTGGTTGACTCGACTGATGGTAGTGTTGTTGTTCTGAACGGATCAAAATCATCCTTGGTGACGGATGTAAAAGCTAGATAATATAAATACCCTATTTTGATAAAGTTAAATGAAGCTGTTTAGAATCAAAGGGTGGAGGTCTTCTCCAAAGGGGGAGATGGTGTGCTTCAGTACTAGGGTCGCTTTAGTATACCGATGTTGATGATTTGAGGAGCCGGATGTTGCATGAGGCTCATAGATCCAGGTATTTTATCCATCCTGGTACCACCAAGATGTACCGCGACTTATGGGAAGTTTATTAATGGAATGACATGAAAAAGGACATTGTAGATTTTGTAGCTAAGTGCCCAAACTGTCAGCAAGTAAAGGTTGAACATCACGGACGGGGGGTGTGCTTCAAGATATCAGTATTCCTACATGGAAGTGGGATGAAATTAATATGGACTTCATCACAGGTTTACCTCATACTCGTCGACTGTATGACTCCATTTGGTTTGTAATAGACAAGTTGACCAAGTCATTCATTTTCAACCAGTCAAAACCACGGATTCGGTGGAGGATTATGCCAAACTATATATGCAAGAGCTATTTCGATGCATGGAGTACCCTTATCCATCATTTCAGACAGAGGTACTCAATTTACCTCTCAGTTTTGGAGGTCGTTTCAAAAAGGACTTGGTACTCAAGTTAAGCTCAGCATAAAATTTCACCCACAAATGGATGGTCAAGCAGAGCAGACAATTCAGACTCTCGAGGACATGTTGAGAGCATGCGTGATTGACTTCAAAGGTAGTTGGGACGATCATTTGCCTTTTATTGAGTTTGCATACGATAACAGTTATCATTCCAGCATTCAGATGGCTCTGTTTTAGGCTCTCTATGGGCAAAGATGTAGATCGCCTATTGGTTGGTTCTAAGTTGGTGAAGCAGCGATGATAGGACCAGATTCGGTCCATGAGGCTATGGAGAAGGTTCAGTTCATACGGAATAGGTTAAAAACAACTCAAAGTCGCCAAAAGTTCTATGCCAATGTGAGAAGGACAAAATTAGAGTTCGAGGTGGATGATTGGGTGTTTCTGAAGGTATCTCCCATGAAGGGAGTGATGCGGTTTGGAAAGAAAGGAAAACTCAGCCCTCGTTATGTTGGCCCCTACCGAATTGTGAAATTGGTTGGCAAGGTGGCATATGAATTGGAGTTTCCCTCAGAATTAGCTTCTGTGCATCCTATATTCCATTTATCACTCCTAAAGAAGTGTTTGGGTGATCCAGCTCTAGTTGGCCCAGTGGACCGTGTTGTTGTGAAAGACAGTCTTAAGATATGAGGAGGTTCCGGTGGAAATACAGGATCGTTAGGTTTGAAGGCTAAGGAATAAGGAAGTAGCTTCAGTCAATGTTTTATGGAGAAATCTACATATTGAAGGAGCTACATGGGTAGCCGAAGCAGATATGATGACTAGATAGCCACATTTATTCTCTACCGACTCAGTTCCAGCTTGGGGTATCATTTTTGCTCTTAAACTCTATTTAGTTCATGTGACCAAGTTTCTTTTATGTATAAGGATGTATGTATGATTCGTGAATTCAGTTCAGCTATGCAATTTGAATAGGAGGTAGTTATTTTGTTAGTTTTCAACTTAAATGATCAGTATTTGAATATGATGATTGCATTTCTCTGCTTTACTGTATGTTTTTCCAACATTCAAGGACAAATGTTTTCAAGGGGGAGATATTGTTATACCCCCAAATTCCAAAGATCAGACCCGGAAGTTGAAATGGAGAAAAATAAATATTTGGCATCAGTTATCAGAACGGGTCGTGAGGTGACCCGTGGGAGCAGCCCATGAGTCATGATGTGACTCGTGGTGAGGGCAAGGTGAAGATTTTTAAATTTGGGAAATAAGATCCCCACGGGCGTGACCACAAGTCGTGGTTAAGCCCCACAACTCGTTAGGTCAGTCGTAGGGAGTGATGAGTGAGAAAAGAGAAGGAAAAAGGCAGTGTACCTAACGGAAGGAACCCATGAGTCGTGGTCAGTCCCACGATTCGTGGGATAAGTCGTGGCCATCAGGGAAATGGTTTGATTGAGATTGAGGCAGTGTACACGACGAGTGGTGACCGCGATTCGTGATCACTAGTGACAAATTGTTAAGTCTCCCGTTACGAGCCCCAGACGACTACTAGACAATGTACTTGATGGATGATGCCGCGAGTTGTGGCCCAGGGTAACCAGTGATTATGTCCCTCGTGCGGACCGACTGGCAGTTATTTATTGCGAAGTTAGTAAGGGCTTTTCCATAATTCCTAAGATCCTAAGGCCTGAACTACGTCATTTTGAGTTATGAATGATGATTTTTAAAGGGGTTAAGTTCATTTTTGGCCATTTCATTCATGCATGCTAAGGTAGAAGGGTAGAGAGGGTGATCAAGCTTATTCTGCATCAAATTCTCTTCAATCCTCTTGGGCAATCAAGGAAGTGTAAGAATCAGCTACAATAAGGTATGTAGGATTATGAATAGGTGAATCCGTTCACACCCATGCCCAATCCCTTTCTAAATCAAGAGTTTCCTATGTCTAATCTATGGAGTTTTAACCCAATGCATGAAATTTCTAATTCTCTACATGGGTATGATTTAAATATATTTCTACTATTGAATGATGATTCATGGGAAAGTTTTACGTTGTTTTTAATTAAAATCATATTTCAAGTTTTATAAATTAAAATGCTCAATTATGAGAAGTTCATGAAAGTTGAGATTTATGATAAATTTTTAAGTATGATGAGATATCATGATGAAAATCATGTTTTCAAGTTACCCATGTTTATAATCATGTTTTCGAGTGAATTGAGTATTTTTCAAGCATGTTGAAGTATTGGACAATGCCCACATGTTAAAGTATGATTTATGATTTCTTTGAATTGAGCCTACCATATGATTTTGGAGCGAAGACTTCCAATTATTTCAGCTTATGGTATGGATTGAGCTAATGCTTCTCATATATATATAATTTTAGATTTGCGATGTATTTTATTGTTGAGCTTCATCAATAGACAATAGTGAGCTTCATTGAAAAACGATGGAGAGCATATGCATATTTTTGGGAGTAGTGTCTAGCACCGAGTAGGCTAAGGGTCGATTATTCTATGGCTCAGAACTCCGTGCCAAAGTAAGTTTATACATATCTTATATATACTTTGGGACCTCCCTTGTGAGCTATCCCCTACCCCGATTGGGCCCTTAGATTGATATCAATATCATGGTATCGTCCTTAGCCCTGGCAAGGCTTTGAACGTCTCTACCCACTTGAGTGTGATAGTTGGGACCACGTAAGCTCTATCGTGGTATGTCGGTTAAAATAAGAGTCTCCCATTGTTCCTTATGATTTCACTTGTGCATGTTCATCATTCTTAAGATTTATATATTTATATATGTTTTAAAGCAGGTTTGACTCAATGTTCAGTTTTACTCATGACTATCAGATTTCAGCTTTGAGTCAATCTTTTTAGTTATGATGTTATGTTATGTGATGTTATGATGAGATCATGATTTCAGAAAGAATGCATGCAAGCTCTACTCTCAGATTTTTAATGTTTATGACTCACTTTATGCTTGTTTCAAATGATTTTTACTTAATTAAGCGATTTTACTTAGCTTGCGTACTTGGTATATTTCACGTATTGATCGCATACTCTATGCTGTATCGTTTCATGATATAAGACCTGGCATTCAGGCTCCGCCCCATTCATATCCAGTCTTATGAGTTAGCATCTTACATTGTTGGTGAGTCCTCATCTCTCGAGGACTAGACTTATTCGAATTTCCTTATGTATTTTCAGTTTCAGCTTTATTGAATTAGTTCGGGTCTTGTCCCATCAACTCGTCATGTTTAGAGGCTTTTCAGACAAATGATGTATTCAACTTCAGATTGTGTATTTTGATGTTATGTTTAATTTAGACTTCTTCTATGATTATCTTGTTGATTCTTCAGTTTTATTAAAATTAAGATAGATATATGTTCATGCCATGGGTCAACTTGGAGTCTCTCGGGGGTTCTTTGTCCCGTGTCGCGATCCGGGCCTTCGTTCGGGTCGTGACACAATTCTTGTTGCCTTAGCGTATAACTTGAATGTAAGCATAAGAGTAAATATATTCTTATTTCTGTATAACCTGATAACATCAAGATACTGTGTATAACCTTCCCATAAAGATGGTTGCATAGAAACATCGATAATTTACACATTTGAATTCTATCTTTCAAGTTAAACGTATCAGTTGGTTCAGAAACTCGATAACTAGCCTGTTAGCTAAAGAAAGAGAAATCAAAGAAACTCCTCTTATACCTTAGACATGTGCATAAGAGGGTGGATGACTATTGTAAGGAATTTTCATTTAGTTATTGTCATTTACCCTTATTTAGCTTAAAATCGTTTTCTAGCGGTAAGTTTGTTTGGGCGTCATCGTCTTGCCCTTTTTACAAGTTTCACTTTGCAACCAGAATTTTGGAAATATTTGATATCACATGCATGACATAATATAAAGGACCAGCTCATAGTGCCCATATTGAGGGGACTTCAGACTCGATTTACAGTTACAATAATAATCGTAAACAATACACCTTCACTTTACGTTCGTACACTTCAAGCATATTTAAATCTTCAAGCTTTCTATGAAGTATTTCTAACACTTTGGGCAGAATCATGTATGCCTCAATAGGAACTCAAAATGTAGGAACGTTGTCCCTATCAACAACAAGATTTCATGCTTGAAAAATAAGAATAGAGATGCCTTTACATGCCTCATTTCATCGCGTCTTTTTAACCAATTTATTCCGCTTGCTAGCAACTCGAACACCTTCAACTTCCTTATTTACAACTCATGGAATGAAGACTTGTTTATGCAAGTTCCCAGTCACAATTCATGTCCCAAAACATACAACAAAACAGCCACATCACAAAATAATTTTCAGCAATTCCACATATCTTAGGCGTCTTAAACTTGAGGGAATTCAAGAGTTTCACTTACCTTATTTTGGTGTTTAACATCCAAATTGTTGTGGTGTATTCCTTATGTCTTTTGGATAAATTACTGCATCTATACATCTGTAACAACCTCCCAAAAAGGGGCAGAAACTTCACTCAAATATCACACAAAACACATATCGACTTTATTTCATTTCCTTACTTTAGCTTTCGAATTTGAGTGGATAAACCATGTAGGAACACTTACCTTTATCTTGTGTCTAACCCCTGATCATATGGAGTTATTCTTCATCCAGCTACTGTTCCAAAAACATAACAACCATGCTGCCAAAATGCAGCAACAACACACACACAATCAACACATATCCAACTTCGCTTCCAACATAACTTGTGAATTCATGAGAGTTTAAGGAGTGGAAACACCAACCCTTTCCTTCCACTTAACCTTTACTAAGGTGGGAGTATAACATCACCTTTCTACTGCCCAGGGATGCCGCAACTGGCAGAAAAACGCTCCAACCCAACAATACAACAACTAACACAAGTGACCACAAGTTTCCTCAAAATTTCACTTTCAAACACATAGAAATCAATGAGGGGAATTACTTACCCTTTCTTGGAGATGTTCTTAGCTAAAATAGGAGTAGATCCTCCACTTTCTTCTGCCTAGAACCAGCTTAAAAACATAGCAACACAACAATCAACAACAAGACAACATGCAAACCATGACTTTCTTCTAAGATTTAATTCCCAAAACTCAAAGGAAACAAGATTGAAGTTTCTTACCTGGAATATCTTTTTGTAATACCTCGAAAATGCCTAAGATTAGACCTGGGATCAAAATGGGAAGTTTGCTGAAAACTGGAGAAAATTTCTCAGGACGGATGATATGACGACTCGTGGTTTGTTAGCAGTCGTGGTAAGGGAGGTCTGGGTGACAGTGGTGACTACGGAATAAGCAATGACTCGTTTCTTGGAACAATGAGTCATTGTTTGCAATCATAGCAGGGGCTGGACCTTGGCAGTTGGGGATACCATGGATCATCCAATGATCGTGGTGAGAAGTGATGACTCGTGGTCACCAGTCGTCGTTTGGTTGTTAGAATTTCCAGTGAACCTAATGGATGGTCACCACGACTTGTTGGAAGCAACCACGAGTCATGGTGAGGCTCATGGTAAGGAAGTTTAGGTTTGTGAAGGGGGTTGGCAACGATCGATCTAATGACCTGTCGTTTGAAGTAACGAATCATCCTGTTGAGTCGTGGGAAGAATCCAAAAGTGTAAGTGAAGCAGTGGACCCAACTAATGGAGACTACGAGTCATGGTTTCATGCAACGACTCATGGGATCAGTCGTTAGTTCGCCCAGTGCAATTTCTCAGGGATATTTCATTAAGGATATTTTCGACCTTTCTATGCTCTAAGGCCCTAAACTACATCATTTTATGTATTTTTATGGGCATCATAATATAGGTTAAGTCCCTCTTGCATAAGCCATTCCCATGCATGTAAGTTAGGAAAAATATTAGATTTCGATTTCTACCAAATTAAGCCTAATTATACATGATCTATGATGAATCGATTTATGATCTATGCTTCAATTATTGATATTTACAAATCCAGCATGATTTATGATTTAAAATATAGACTTATTCAATTACCCATCATGATTTGATGATTTTCAAGTTATATGTATGATCTACGAGTATGCATGAAACCTATGATTTATGAATTATGTTTTGTCCAACTCACATGCCTTATGTCATGGCTAGTTCATGTATGTACAAGTATGTTTATGATTATCATGATTTCACTAGCCTATGAATTCGTTCATATTATACTATGAACACTATATGTTTTGGGGGTAGTATCGAACACCGAGTAGGTTGGGGGCCTAGGTTCTACCTCAAATCTCATAAACTATATGCCACCGTAGGTATGTTAGGGACCTCCTTTGTGACTGTCCCCGACCCAATTGGCCCGTTTCATGGTGATATCACACTTTTATGGTTCTACCCTTGGCAAGGTACAGACACCCTCCCGACTAGGGTTACAAGTCAGGCTTCATGTATGCTCATATGGGGTATGTCGGTTAAGAGAACCTTCCACTATTCCTCATGATTTATGCATATTTATGATTATGTATTTTGGCTCAAGTCATGTTAAGTAAATCTCTTCTCTTATGATCATGAGCACGATTGTATTACGAATGTTTTGAAAACCCTAAGCCTTATGCTATGTTACGATATTTATGATATGAGCATGATGTCCTACTCTTATGATCATTTATGAGTTTTATGTATTTTAAATGTCCGTTTTACTTAGCTTGCATACTCGGTACATTTCACGTACTGACCGCATACTTTATATGATGTATCATTTCATGATACAGGACCCGACTCTCATGGTCATCCTCATCCTTAGACCATCTCAGAGTTCACTTTTATCTTGTTGGTGAGTCCTCATGTTCTGAGGGCCATTTGTGTAATACCGCGGCAGTGCTTGAGATTATACCCAAGATTTAAAAGTTGAAAACTGCTAAAACTGGGAAAAATAGCACAGAACAGGCCATGTAACGACTCATGGTATCAAACCACGGGTTGTTGTATACAGTCGTGGTGTGGGGAAGTTCTGGTGGCAGTGGAGACAACGGGCGATGCAACGACTCGTTGCTTGGAACAACTAGTAGTTGTTGGCTGTAGTAAAAGAGGCTGGGCTCAGCAATTGGGGATACCATGGGTCATCCAATGATTCTCAGTGAGAAGTGACGACCCGTGGTTACCGGTCGTTGCTTGGTTGCCAAGATTTCCAGTGCATGTAATGGATCATGACCACTACTTGTTGGAAGAAACCATGAGTCGTGGTAAGGCTCGTGGTAAGAACATTTAGATTTTGTGAAGGGAAAACAACGGTCGACTTGACGACCCATTGGTTGTAAGGACGAGTCATCCTATCCGTCCGTGGTCTAGTTTCGGAGGCAAGTCTCAGCAGTGCAAACGATGGGTCGTCGTTCCTTCCAACAACCCGTTGGACCGATCTGGTCAGTTTTCACGGAAGATTCATTAAGGAAATTTTTGACTTTTTCATGATATAAGACCCTAAACTACATCTTTTTATCCTAGGAAAGATGGGTTTTAGAGGGATAATCTATTTTAAGTCTTCATTCATGCATGCAAGAGTATAGAGAGGTGATCATAGGGTGATTCAAGGCTTTTCTCTTCAAATTCTTTCAATTCCTTCTTGGGCATTCAAGGGAGATTAAGAATCAGCTGTTTTCAGGTATGTAAGGCAATGGGTGTTTCCTTCCACACCCATGTCCTTTCTCTATGATTTCATGAAAATTCTTTCAAAAGCTTGTGGGGTTTTGAAATCGAATTATATGAAAATCTAATAATTTGTTAATGGGATTTGTGATTATAGAATCTTATCATATTCTATGGGTTTTGATCAGCTTTTATGGTTTAAATTATTTATAATATTATCAATTTTGATTTCTATGGAATTAAGCCTAATTATGCATGACTCATGATGAATCGATTTATGATATACTTTTCTCTTTAATGATATTTACAAGATCAGCATGAATTATGTTTTAAATTATGGATTTAATCAATTACCTATCTTGATTTTATGAATTTTAAGCTATATGCATGATCTACAAGTATATATGAACTTTATGATTCATGAATTATGTTTTGACTGACTCACGGGCCTTGTTTCATGGCTAGTACACATATGTACAAGTATGTTTATGATTATCATGATTTATTTAGCCATTGAATTCATGCATGTTATACTATGAGCACTATATATGTTTTGGGAGTAGTATCGAACACCGAGTAGGTTCGGGGCTCAGACTAAGCCCCAGATCTCATAAACTACGTGCCACCGTAGGTATGTTGGGACCTCCTTCATGACTTTCCCCAGTCCAATTGGCCTTTTTCATGGTGATATCACTCTCTTCATGGTTCTACCCTTGGAAAGGTACGAACGGCCTCCCGACTAGGTTAATAGGTCAGACTTCATGTATGCTCATATGGGGTATGACAGTTAAGAGAATCTCCCACTGTTCCTTATGATTTATGCATGTTATGATTATGTATTTTGGCTCAAGTCATGTAAGTAAAGATTTTATCCTATGAGTATGATTATGTTTGTATTATGAATGTTTTGAAAACCTTGAGCCTTATGTTATGATGTTTACGATGTTAGCATGATGTCCTACTCTTATGATCATTTATGGGTTTTATATGTTTTAAATGTTTGTTTTACCTACCTTGCATACTTAATACATTCCATGTACTGACCGCATACTTTCTATGCTGTATCATTTCATGATACAGGACCTAGCTCTCAAGCTCACCCTCCTTAATAGTTCTTCAGGGATCGCTATCAGCTTGTTTGGTGAGTCCTCATGTTTCGAGGGACATATGTTCAAATTCTATTGTTCTTTTTCAGTTTCAGTATTGTAGGGTTAGTTGGGGTACTGTCCCATCAACCCGTCTTTCATGATTAGAGGCTTTTTAGACTATAGTTGTATTCAGCTGTCATGTATGGGTTACGTATTGTCTTTTCTCCATTATTATGTCATGTTTACATTTTATTATGTTAAGCCTACTGCTTATGTGAATCAATTAGATGTATGCTCATGCCATGGGTTGACTTGGGGTTTTTTGGGGCTCCTCATCCCGTGTCTATGATCCGGGTGTACATTCGGGTAGTGAAAAACTTGGTATCAGAGCCATATGTTTGAAGTGTCCTAGGGTGTCTGAAAGCTGTGTTAAGTAGAGTATTTTTCATGGGTGTGAAGCACGCCACACTTATGACGAAAAGTCTACGAGACATTTAGGAAATGTTCCCTTCTTTCATGATCTATGCCATGCGATGAAAGTCCTTTACCCTCCTAATTCATGCTATTCGCATTTGCATAATCATGCCTCCACGCTGAGTGAACGCCATAAGAAATGGTAACAACAATGATCATGAGGGTGCGAATGGTGACGAGCATCAGCCAGCTCCACCCGTTCACGAGGAGCACGCACTAGAGCCAGCTACCCACACTGAGTTTAGGGCAGCGATTAAGATGCTGACACATGTCATGGCTGCCCAGGTTCAAAATCAGACAATGGCGCATTACCCTCAGAATGGAAATGCGGTGGCAGCTAGGGGGAGAGATTTCTCGAGGATGAGCCCTCTTGAGTGCACGGGGTCGAAGGTGGGCGAGGATCCACACGATTTCATAGAGGAAATTCTGAAGATCACCCAGGTTATGGGGGTGAACAATGGGGAATGTGTTGACTTGACCTCCTATCACCTAAGGGGGTGTCTTACATATTGTTCAAGCAATGGAGAGATGCCAGGGCAGTGGGTGCAGGCCCAATAGGTTGGGAAGAGTTTCACGCGACATTTTTGGATCGGTTCTTCCCTCATGAGATGAGGGAGCTCAAGGTGGCCGAGTTTGTTAATTTGAAATAGGGTGACATGTACATTTAGGAGTACACATTGGAGTTCACCTGATTATCCAAGTATGCCCCAAAGTTGGTGGCGGACTAGAGGGCTCGAGTGAGTTGTTTTGTGAATGGGTTGGTGGATTATTTGGACAAGGATTGCAGGATTTCCATGCTACATCGGGATATCAACTTTCCCCTATTGTGTTTCATGCACAGCATATGAAGTCGGTCTATCGGAGGTAGAGGGAGGCTAAGAGGGCCAGTACTGATAGCTATGGGGCTTCTCAGGTCAGGTTAGGGGGTGGACAACATCAGCAGTCCCAGCCCAGGTCCATCGCTCCAGCCCCATCATCGGCCAGCACACCATCTAGATTCAGAGGAGATCGAAGGAGCAGAGCTGCAGAGTCGAGAGGCCAGGATATCATATAGGTGGAGTGCACTTTTCCAGTTTGTGTAGGGTGTGGCAAGAATCACCCGGGGGAGGTGCTTAGTTGGCTTTGATGCTTGCTTCGGGTGTGGCAAACCAGGACAAAGACTTAAGGATTGCCCCTGAGCCAGATCAGGGGTCGGTGGAGCCCGTGCGACAGCTTCCAGTTTATCCGCTCCAGCAGCATGTTCGCCTCAGTAGGGTGCCTCTACTAGTTCAGTAGGCGGTCAACGCCAAAATAGATTTTATGCTCTAGTACCCCGCCAGGAGTAGGAGAGTTCACCAGATGTGGTCACTGGTATGTTGCAAGTCTTCCATATTGATGCTTATTCCTTGTTAGATCCAGGAGCCACTTTGTCTTTTGTGACCCTTTATATTGCTAGTATTATCGGGGTTAGCCTTGAAATCCTGTCAGAACTGTTCTCAGTCTCTACTCCAGTTGGTGATTCAGTTGTAGCTAGGCGGGCATAGAGGTTGCCCCATTACAGTATTTCATAAGGCCACCTACGTAAACTTAGTAGAGTTAGCTATGACTGAATTTGATATCATTTTTGGCATGGATTGGTTGTTTGCATGTTATGCTTCGATTAATTGTACGACCCGTGCGGTGGAATTTCGATTTTCGGGTGAGTCCGTTTTGGAGTGGAAGGGTAACTCAGTTGTACCAGCCGGTCGGTTTATTTCATATCTTAAGGCCAGGAAAATGATTTCTAAGGGAAGCATGTATCACCTAGTTAGGGTTAAGGATGTTGAGTTCGAAACCCCACCTATCTAGTTAGTTCCGGTGGTGTGTGAGTATCTGGAGGTTTTTCCGGATGATTTGCTAGGTATTCCTCCTGAGAGGGAAATTGATTTTGGTATTGACCTCTTACCCGATACACAACACTATTCCTCCCTAAAGAATGGCTCTAGCCAAGCTAAAAGAGTTAAAAAAGTAGTTGAAGGACTTGTTAGATAAGAGTTTCATTAGACCGAACAAGTCTCCATGGGGTGCACCAGTTTTATTTGTCCAAAAGAAGGATGGATCACTTCAAATGTGTATTGACTATCGGCAATTGAACAAGGTCACCATCAATAACATGTATCCTTTGCTCAGGATCGATGATTTGTTTGACCAGCTTCAAGTTGCCAAGTGTTTCTCAAAATGCCTAAGATTAGACCTGGGATCAAAATGGAAAGTTGGATTAAAACTGGAAAAAATTTCTCAGGACGGATGATATGACGACTCGTGGTTGGATACCACGAGTCATTGTTAGAAATCGGGGTAAGGGAGGTCTGGGTGACAGTGGTGACTACGGACGAAGAAACAACTCATTTCTTGGAACAACGAGTCATTGTTTGCAATTGTAGGAGGGGCTGGACCTTGGCACTTGGGGATACCACGGGTCATCCTACAGCTCGTGGTGAGAATTGATGACCAGTGGTCACTAGTCGTCGTTTGGTTGTTAGAATTTATAGTGCACCTAACGGATTGTTACCACGACTCGTTGGAAGCAACCACGAATCGTGGTGAGGCTCGTGGTAAGGAAGTACAGGTTTGTGAAGATGGCTGGCAACGATCGATCTAACGACCTGTCGTTTAAAGTAACGACTCGTCCTGTCGAGTCGTGGGAAGAATCCAAAAGTTATAGTGAAGCAGTGGACCCAACGACTGGATACCACGAGTCATGGTTCTATGCAACAACTCGTGGGATCAGTCGTTGGTTCGCCCAATGCAGTTTTTCAGGGAAATTTCATTAAGGGTATTTTTGACCTCTCTATGCTCTAAGGCCCTAAACTACATCGTTTTATCTATTTTTATGGGCATGATAAGATAGGTTAAGTCCCTCTTGCGTAAGTCATTCCCATGCATGCAAGTTAGAACAATTTTAGAGAGATCAAGCTATTCCTCAAGCTTTTCCCTATCAATTCTCCATTGGAAAATCAAGGAACCTTATAATCTGATATTCCCCAGGTATGTAGGGTTATGAATGGATTTTTTCTTTCACACCCATTCCCATTCTCTAATAATTTAAGAAAATCTATCAAAAATCTCATGGGGTTTTGAATTCAATTTTTGTGAAAATCTAATAAATTGCTAATGGGCTATCATGATTTATGATTTACATTGTATTTTATTGATTTTGATCCGAATTTTCAATTATTTTACTTTTAAAATCATTTATTTTGATTTCTACCAAATTAAGCCTAATTATGCATGATCTATGATGCATCAATTTATGATCTATGATTCAATTATTAATATATACAAACCCAATATGATTTGAAATATAGACTTACTCAATTACCCATCATGATTTGATGATTTTCAAGTTATATTTATGATCTATGAATATGCATGAAACCTATGATTTATGAATTATGTTTTGGCCAACTCACGGGCTTTATGTCATGGCTAGTTCACGTATGTACAAGTATTTTTATGATTATCATGATTTAGCTAGACTATGAATTCATGCATGTNTATGAATTCATGCATGTTATAATATGATCACTATATATGTTTTGGGAGTAGTATCGAACATCGAGTAGGTTTGGGGCCTAGGTTCTGCCCCGGATCTCATAAACTACCTGGCACTGTAGGTATGTTAGGGACCTCCTTTGTAACTATCCCCGGTCCAATTGGCCCTTTTTATGGTGATATCACACTTTCATGGTTCAACTCTTGGCAAGATACGGATACCCTCTGTAACACCCCGGAAGTGCGTAGGAGTAGACCCGGAAGTGAAAAGTTGAAAACTACAGAATTTGGGGAAAATTTGCTCAGGACGAGCCAAGGGATGACTCGTGGCAGCTAACCATGGGACGATGTAACCAGTCATCGTATAGGGTAATTTGGATGGTAGTGTAAACAACAGACGGTAACAAGACTCATTGTTAGTTACAACAAGCCGTTGAATGTAGGCATTGGAGAAGGCTGGGTTCAGTAGGTATCATGCAAGGGGACTTCCAACGACTCGTTGTGGGTTGCAATGGGTCATTGTTGTGGGTCGTGGTTAGGGTGCATGAATTTCCAGTGTAATGGATGGGTTGAGACCATGACAGTTGGAAGGAACCATGAGTCGTGGTGAGGCTCGTGGTAAGTGGATTTAGCTTTAGTGGTGAGCAAGTAAAGGACGATACAACCAATCGTTGTTTGGAAGGACGGGTCGTCCTGTCCGTCCGTTGATTGATTCCAGGAGTGAGTTTTCAGCAGTCCATTCAATGAAGGATATGAAGGGCCGTTGGTTGTTTCCACGAACTGTTGGTACCACCCGTAGGTTCCATCCGGCCAGTTTTCTAGGCGGGTTCATTAAAGGTATTTTTGACTTTTTCATGATATAATGCCCTAAACTACGTCGTTTTGGCTTAGGAAAGCTAGGTTTTTATGAAAATAAACCTTCCTAAGCTCTCATTCATGCATGCAAGGATTTTTGATAGGTGATCTAGGGAGAATTAAAGCTTTTCACCTCAATTCTTTCAATCTCATTCTTGGGCTTTTTAGGAGGATTAGAATTTGATAATTTATTGTATGTAAGGTCTTCAATGGGTGAATTCATTCACACCCATGCTCCTACTCTATCATATATTCAAATTTTATTTAAATCTCATAGGGTTTTTGTGCTTGATTTGTATAAAATTNAGTAATATTGCTGGTCTTGAATTTCTAATCAATTAAGCTTGATTATGCATGCCCCATGATGTATCGATTTATGATCCATTGATCCGTTGATGTTTTGATAAGCCCAACATGATTTATGTTTTAAATTATGAATTTACTTATGGTATCTATTATGATCTTATGGAATCCAAGATATATGCATGATTTACAAGTATGTATGTATTTTAGTTAGCATGAATCATGTTTTGGCTGACATACGGGCCTTACCTCATGGCTAATTTGCTTATCTACATGCATGATTCTAATTATCATGATTTCACTAGCCATGAACTTATGCATGATATACTATGAGCACTATATATATTTTTTGGAAGTAGTATCAAACACCGAGTAGGTTCGGGGCTCACGTTTAAGCCCCGGATCTCATGAACTATGTGTCACCGTAGGTATGTTGGGACCCCTTTCATGTTTGTCCCTGGCCCAAATTGGCCTTTCTCATGTGTGATCATGCCCTTCACGGTTCCTATGCTTGGCAAGGTACGAACACCCTCCCGACTAGGGTCACAAGTCGGGCTTTATTTGTGCTCATGTGAAGTATATCGGTTACGAAAATCTCCCACTGTTCCTCATGATTTATGCATGTTATGATTATGTATATTGACTAAAGTTATGTTAATTAAAGCTATTCTATTATGAATATGACTATATTATGCTACAAACTTTTTGAAAACCTTAAGCCGTATGATATGTTATGATGATTTACAATATGAGCATATTGTCCTACTCTTATGATTACTTATGGATTTTTATACATGTTTTAAATGTCCATTTTACTTACCTTGCATACTCGGTACATTTCACGTACTGACCGTATACTTTTTATGCTGTATCATTTCATGATACAGGTCCGGTTCTCAGGCTCATCCCCACTAGTAGCTAGTCTCATCCTGGCTCTCAGCATAATTGGTGAGTCCTCATGTTTCGAGGGCTATATGTTCACACTCTATATCATTTCTTTCAGTTTCTGGACGTTGGATTAGTTGGGGAGTTTTCCTATCAATCCGCCTGTCATGTTTAAAGGCTTATCAGACTAAAAGTTGTATTCCTTCGTATTGTATAAGTATCTTACTATTCTCCCCCTTATGTTATGTTATAATTACGTTCCTTATGTTAATTATTCCGCTCATGTGATTGATTTGGATGTATGCTCATGCCATGGGTTGACTTGGGGTCTCTCAGGGCTTCTCGTCCTGTGTCTCGATCCAGGTGTACGTTTTGGTCGTGACAAACTTGGTATCAGAGCCACAGGTTTTATGTGTCCTAGGGAGTCTGAACGCCGCATCAAGTAGAGTCTTTTTTACATGGGTGTGAAGTGTGCCACACTTATGAAGAAGAGGCTACTAGACGTTCAGGAAATGTTCCCTTCTTTCATGATCTATGTCGTGTGATGAATGTCCTTTACTCTTCTAATTCATGTTATTCGCGTTTGCAGAATCATGCCTCCACGTCGAGTGAGTTTCAGGAGGAATGAAAATGGTAATGATCATGAGGGTGCCCATGATGGTGAGCATCAGCCAGCTCTAGCCGTTTATGAGGAGCATGCACTAGAGCCAGCCACCCACGCTGAGTTTAGGGCGGCAATTCAGATGCTGGCACAGGCTATGATAGCTCAAGTCCAGAATCAGACCATGGCACCTTATCCGTAAAATAGGAATGTGGCCGCTGCTAGGGTGAGGGACTTTTTGAGGATGATCCCTCCGGAGTTCACAAGGTTGAAGGTAGATGAGGACCCACATGACTTTATTGAGGAAATTCTGAAGATCATCCAGGTTATGGGGGTGAATAATGGGGAATGTGTTGATTTGACCTCCTATAAGCTCAAGGGGTAGCACATATATGGTTCAAGCAATGGAGAGATGCTAGGACAACGAGTGTAGGTCAGATAGGTTCGGATGAGTTCCACACTGCGTTCATGGACAGTTCTTCCCTTGGGAGATGAGGGAGCTTAAGGCGGCCGAGTTTGTTACTTTGAAGTAGGGAAACATGTCAGTCTAGGAGTATGCCTTGGAGTTCACTCGGCTTATCTTAATATTCTCCGGAGTTGGTAGTGGATCAGCGGGCTTGGGTGAGCTGCTTTGTTCATGGAGTAGTAGATTACTTGGCAAGGATTATCGAATTTCTATGCTACACCGGGACATCGACTTTCCTTATATTGTATTGCATGTACATCAAATTGAGTCGGTCTATAGAAGGCAGAGAGAGGTCAAGAGGGCCAGGACCGACAACTATGGGGTTTCTCAGGCCAGATCAGGGGGTGGACCACGTCAGCAGTCCCAGCACAGGTCTATTTCCCCAGCTCCATCATTGGCTAGCATGCCGTCCAGGATCAAAGGTGGCCAGAGGAGCCATGCTACATGTTTGAGGGATCATGGTAGCATGCAGGTGGATCGCACCTTACCAGTTTGTGCAAAGTGCGGCAAGAACCACTCCATAAGGTGCCTGGTTGGTGCGGATGCTTGTTTCGGGTATGGAAAACCCAGACACAGGATCAGAGATTGCCCTGCAGCCAGTTCTACCACTCCAGCAGCATGACCCCCTCAGCACGGTGCCTCCACTAGTTCAACAGGCGGTCGGTGCCAAAACCAATTTTATGCCCTAGTACCCCACCAGGAGCAGGAGGCGTCGCCAGATGTGGTCACGGGTATGTTGCAAGTCTTTCATGTTGGTGCATATGCCTTGTTAGATCCAGGATCTACTTTATCTTTTGTGACCCCTTATATTGCTAGTAGTTTTTGAGTTAGTCCTAGAATTTTGTCAGAACCATTCTCTATATCCACTCCGGTCGGTGAATCAATGGCATCTAGGCGAGTATATAGAGGTTGCCCCATCACTGTGTTGTATAAGGTTACCTTTTCAGACTTAGTGGAGTTATCCATGACTGATTTTGATATCATCTTGGGTATGTATTGGTTTTTTTCATGTTATGCTTCGGTTAATTGTAGGACCCGTGCGGTGGAATTCTTATTTCCGGGTGAGTTAGTTTTGGAGTGGAAGGGTAACTCAGCTATACCAGCCGGTCGGTTTATTTCATATCTGAAGGCGATGAAGATGATCTCTAAGGGTTGCATGTACCAGCTAGTTAGGGTTAAAGATATGGAATTCGAGACCCCGACTATTCAGTCAGTTTCGGTGGTGTTTGAATATTCGAAGGTGTTTCCCGATGATTTTATAGGTGTACCTCCGGAGAGGGAAATTTATTTTCGCATTGATCTATTACCCTATACGTAGCTTATCTCCATTCATCCTTACAGGATGGCTCCAGCCGAGCTAAAATAATTGAAGGAACAGTTGAAGGACATGTTGGATAAGGGTTTCAT
>JACEIK010013258.1:0-27017 GCA_018107945.1 Datura stramonium
TAGCGCGCTCGTCACCAAGCCTTGCACGCTCCGCACAGCAAAAATTTGGGACCAAACGGAGACGGTCAATCAAATCTCGAGAAATCCGTGGGCTAACATATACCGAAAATCGCGAAAATCATAAATTCTCATTTATGAGAAAAATAGCTATGCCGATCAAACGAAATAATACGGCGCTCGTCACCAAGCCTTGCAAGATGCGCGCAGCAAAAATTTGGGGCAAACGGACACGGTCGATCAAATCTCTAGAAATCCGTGGGCTAACATACATCGAAAATCATAAATTCTCATTTATGCTATAAATAGTGATGCCGATCAAACGAAATGATTCCGTACAATATACATCGAAAATCATAAATTCTATTTATGCTATAAATAGTGATGCCGATCAAACGAAATGATAGGGCTCCGTCACTAGACCTCAGTTGCGCACAAATAAAATTTAATGAACGGAGGCGGTTAATCAAATCTCAGATTCAAAATCACAAAAATCGTAAATTCTCATTTACGGGAAATAGTGGATATCAACAAACAAAATGATAAGGCGCCGTCATCAGCCTTGTGTCACAAGACAAAAAAAATTTGAGGCCAAACGAGACGGGCCGATCACACATCTCCGTAAACTGGGATAACATACACCGAAAATCACAAAATAGTAAATTTTTATTTATTCAAAAATAGTTATACTGATCAAATAATGTGATAGGGCGCCCGTTACAAGGCCTTGAAGGCTGCCCAAAACAAAAAATTAAATAAACGGAGACGGTCGATCAAATCTCAAGAAATTATGGGCGTTAACATACAATCAAAATCACAAACGTAAATTAATATTTATGCGAAAAATACTTATGCCGATTAATCTAACTGATAGAACGCTTGTCATGTGCCTTGTAGGCTATGTGACTCAAAAATTTGGGACTACAAAATGGAGACGGTCAATCAAATATTGAGAAACTGCGGCTAACATACACCGAAAATCGCGAAAATCATAAATTCTCATTTATGCGAAAATGAGGATACCGATCAAACAAATGATAGGGCGCCCGACACAAGGCCCAGCCGCGCACAACCAAAATTTGGGGCCGAACGGAGGCTAGCCAATCAAATCTCGATATGGATACATCGGTAACGCAAAAATCATAAATTCTCATTTAGGAAATAATAATTATGCCGATCAAACGAAATGATAAGGCACTTGTCACTGTGCTCTGTGTCAGCGAGACAACAAAATTTGGGGCCAAACTAGAGACAAATCAATAAAATCTCGAGAACTTCGTACAACATACACCGAAAATGGTAAAATCAGAATTCTCATTTATGAGAAAAATAGTTATGCCGATCAAACGTAAATGATAGGGCGCGCGTTACCAAGCGTTGCAGCTACGCACAGCAAAAATTTGGGGCCAAAAGAGATTTGGCCGATCAAATCTCCAAATCAAGTGGGCCAACATACACCGAATATCGCGAAAATCATAAATTTCATTTATTCAAAAAAAGAGTTATGCCGATCAAAGTGATAGGCGCCCGTTACCAGGCTTCTTGTAGGCTTCACAAATAAAAAATTTAGGCCAAACGGAGACGATCGATTAAATCTGGTTATCCGTGGGCTAACATACACCGAAAATAGCCAAAATCATAAATTCTCATTTATGCAAAAATAGTGATGCGCCGATCAAACGAAATAATAGGGCTTCGGCCAAGAATCAAGGCTGCTGACAAACAAAATTTGGGGCCGAACGGAGGCGGTCAATCAATTTCAGAAATCCGCTGGGTAACATACACCGAAAATCGCAAAAATCGTAATCTCTCATTTATGCGAAATAATGATGTCATCAAACTAAATGATAGGGAGCTCTTCACACCAGCTCAGAGACGACACAGCAAAAATTTGGGCTTAATGGAGGCGTATTAATCAAATTCCGAGAAACTGCGCTAACATATATATTCAAAATTGCAAAATCGAAAATTTCATTTATGCGAAAACAGTGATGCCGATCAAATGAAATGATAGAAGGGCGCTTGTCGCAGGCCTTCAGGCTGCACACACAGCAAAAATTTGGGGCCAAACTGAGACTACGATCAAATCTCCGTAAAATCGTAATAAATATACACCAAAATCGTGAAAATCGTAAGTTTTCATTTATTCAAAAAATAGTTATGCCGATCAAACACGTGATAGGGCGTCCGCCAAGGTCTTGTAGGCTGCCCAAAATCTAAAATTTAGGGTCAAACGGAGACTACGATCAAAATCTCAAGAAACTATGGCTAACAAACACCGAAAATCGAGAAAACGGAATTTTCATTTATAAAAATAGTGATGCCGATGAATCGAAATGATAGATCGCCGTCATCAGGCCTTGTAGGCTAAAAATTTGAGACCAAACGAGATGGCCTAATCAAATCTCGAGAAATCAGGCTAACATACACCGTAATCGAAAATCGCAAAATCGTAAATTCTCATTTATGCGAAAAATAGATACCGATCAAACAAAAATGATAGGGCTCCCATCACAAGGCCCGCAGGCCGCACACAACCAAATTTGGGGTCGAACGGAGGCGGTCAATCAAATCTCAAGAAATAGGCTAACATACACCTAAAATCGCGAAAAATCGTAAATTTTTATTTATGAGAAAATAGCTATGCCTATCAAATGGAATGATAGGGCTCACTTCACTGTGCTCCTGCAGCCGCGCACAGCCGAAATTTGGGGCCGAACGGAGGCGGTCAATCAATTCTCGAGAAATCTGTGGGCTAACATACACCGAAATCTAGAAAATCGTAAATTTCTCATTTATGCTAAAATAGTGATGCCGATGAATCGAAATGATAGAGCGCCATCACTGTGCCTTTGTAGCTAAAAATTTGGGACTAAACGGAGACAAGAATCAAATCTCGAGAAATAGGTGGGCTAACATACAACGAAAATCGCAAAATCGTAAATTCTCATTTATGCGAAAAATAGTGATACCGATCAACCAAATGATAAGGCTCACAAGGCTCTTATAGGTCAAAACACAATAAAAATTTGGGGTCGAACGGAGAAGGTCAATCAAATCTCGGAAATCTCAGGGCTAACATATGACCGAAAATCGCGAAAATCGTAAATTCATTTGTGCAAAATAATGATGCCGATCAAATGAAATGATAGGGAGCCCGTCACCGCCCCGTTGTGCCGCACACAATAAAAATTTGGGCCAAACGAGACTGGCCAATCAAATCTCGAGAACTGGGTGGGCAACATACACCGAAAATCGCAAAAATCGCAAAATTATCATTTGTGAGAAAATAGTTATGCCAATCAAACAAAATTATAAGGCGCTCATCACCAAGCCTTGCGGGGTGCGCATAGCAAAAATTTGGGGCCAAATGAAGACTGGCCGATCAAATCTCCAAGAACCCGTGGGCTAACATACACCGAAATCATAAATTCTCATTTATGCTAAATATAGTAATGCCGATAAAAAAAATGATAGGGCACCTGTCACAAGGCTCCCGTTGTGTCGCTTCACAACCAAAATTGGGGGTCGCACGGAGGCGGTCAATCAAATCTCGAGTAATCCGTGGGCTAACATACATCGAAAATCGTAAATTCTCATTTATGAGAAAAATAGTTATGCCGATCAAACAAAATGATAGGGCGCTCGTCACCAGGCCTTGCGTGCTGCGCACAACAAAAAATTTGGGCCAAACGAGATCTTGCCGATCAAATCTCCGTAAATTTGTGGGTTAACATACACCGAAAATCGCAAAATTGTAAATTTTTTTATTTATTCAAAATAGTTATGCCGATCAAATAAAGTGATAGGACACCCGTTACCAGGCCTGTAGGTGCCTACGTAAAAATTTGGGGCCAAACGGAGACGCCGATCAAATCTCCAAAATTGTGGGCTAACATACACCGAAAATTACTAAAATCGAAAATTCTATTTATGCGAAAAATAGTGATGCCGATCAAAACGAATTGCTGATAGGGCTCTCATCACCTAGGTCTACAGGTTCCGCATACCTAAAATTTAGGGCCGGAGAAGTGTCAATCAATCTCAGGAAACTGCGGACTAACATAATTTAAAATCGCAAAATTGTAAATCTTCTTTACGCAAAATAGATGCCGACAAAATGAAATGATAGGGCGCTCGTCACCAGCCTTGCAGAGAGGCTGCGCATTTAACAAAATTTTGGACCAAACGGAGGCGGCCGATCAAATCTCCGAACTGCAGCGCTAACATACACCAAAAATCTTAAATTTATTTCCTTCTATGTGATATTAATGAAATCCTATTATGCATTTATGTATTTATATTAATGTTCTTCTTTTATCTTCACATTTAGGCATTCATTCATATCTTTTCTTTCAAAAAAGTGCTCCCTTTTGTTGTAAAATAAAACATGACTAGTAATTAGGATAAAATACGATAAGATTCGCAAGTAATAAAATAATAGCTAATTTATTAAAATAAAGAATTGTCGATCTGATGTATTCTATTACCCTAATTATGCTCGAAATGTTTAATGTACAGTTCGATGCTAAGGTTATAATCACAAGCCATTTAACTATATTATGACTCAAAGCTAAAAGTTTGTTTAAAACCTGCCTTTCATGGAGGAAAATAAGATACAGGTGCACATTGAGCCAGTGAGACGAATTGGAAATCATGTTCAACAAATTATTCTAGACAAAGATCTTTTATGAACTTGATGCTAGAGAAAATTAAAGAATTTGTTAATGTTATCTACATTTACACGTACTAAACTTGATGAAAGAAAGAAAATGAACCAATCAACAATCTCAGACTTAGCCTCCACATTTCTCCCTAATTCTTGCCCACAGGATAGGATGATGTAGGTCAAAGTAACGTTTTTCATGTCGGAGGTGTATCAACAAGTTTGGTGAGGGGAAGTGAAAGTTCGAGATTGTTGATTGAGTTGTTTCTTCCTTGCATAGTGTTTATACTGTGAAAGAGAAGATAAATTTAACAATTCTTTAATTTCCTAGCACCAAGTTCATAAAAATTTTACTCCTATTCGAATAATTTATTGAACATGATTACCATTTTCCTTGTTTTCTTGCTCAATATTTTTAATATTTTATTTTTGCCCTTTCAATTAATCTAAAAGGTAGATTTTGTGATCAAATAACTATTTTAACTTTTCATCCTCGGTATAACATAAATACCTTGTGAGTATAACCTTAACATCAATTTCACTTGGCCACATTATAAGAATGTCTATTTCTCCAGATTAAAAACAATTAGGGCAACAAGTACACCACATAGAATATATAATTCTTTTGCTTGTTTGAATAAACTAGCTAGTTTTCATTTTCATTCTTCTCTGACTTTTATCTAGATTATCATTCATGCTTGATAGAAACAAAATCTAAAAAATGAAGAAGAAACGAACACTTTCTTTGGGAGTAAAGAAATGAATGAATACCTAAATGTGAAGATAGAAGAGGAGTATTGAAATGTATATATAGATGCATAAAGAGACATGTTAATGCTCATATAGTAAAATCACTTCAAGTAAATTTAGGTAATTTGGTCTAAATTTAGAAATAAATTTATTAGGATAATTTGATTTTTATAAGATTTAAGTATTTTCTTAAAATGTTTGAAATTTAAAATCAAACTAGAATTTTTAGATTTTGGGAGTTATAAAATTTTAATGATATGAATGACGTTGCACATATATTCAAAATTTAATCTAGTATTTCAGATCATATCAAGAGTAAAGTCTTGCTGACTCACTAAATGTTAGTATTGCAATCGCTATATAATATTTTATGAAAAAAATAAATTTTGATTACTAGAGATATAATCAATTTAAATGTTCAAAAATTAAGGACAATGTCATTATGCATACTATGTATGAATTGACTAATAAAGTTATACTCAAACAATAATCAATCGACCATTAAGTTGAGTTTCCACGCAGCCAAAATTACATCCCACACAACCCCATCACCTATAGCGACATGTCAAAACTCCCAATCGATCTCTTAATATTCAGATACACAATACTAAATTAGTGCTATTGAGTAATGACAATCTCAAATCTAAAGAGATATGTATTTTTATTTGCACAAATAACTTAATGTATACACAACTAGTTTTTTTTAGATTTAAAAATATAAATTAATAAAACATAAATGATTGCAAATTTAAACTTGATTTGTTCAATAAGAAATTAAAGAAATAACTAAAAAGTTAATTACAATTTCATAATTCCTAAATTCATAATTCTCAATTCATAAATTTATGAATTAAAATAAAATAAATTTCAAATATCCAGATGAATCTAGGATATAAACTTAATAGGTTTAATGTTTATGATATTACCAATAGCAACAAATTAAAGTAAATATGGAAATTTTATAAAAATGCAATATGAAATGATAGATAGAGTCTGCATAATGAATTTATTCAAATAATTTAATTTTTTAAAGGACTTAAAGTTTACATTAAAAATAAAGTTATTTATAAGTTGGTAAAAGTAATTATTTGTTATTGAAAATTTTAAAATTTCAAATTTTCAAGTATGTTAAGAAAATACTCACTTCTGTCTCAATAAATTTATTATCACCCAGACCAAATTACCCGTATTTACTTCTGAAGTCATTTTACTCTATAGTATTAACATCCCATTATGAATCTATATGTATATTTTGATACCCCTCTTCTATCTTCACAATTTCTTATTCATTCATATATTTTGATCTCAAAGAAAGTGCTCTCTTCTTTTTCTTCTTCTTCTTTTGTGTATAGCAAATATGACCACATAATTTAAGTGAAAGAATAGCTACGTTGTCCCAAAAGCACATGAATTAGCTAATCTATGTGATATAGTTGTTTCTCTGTTAATTATTTTTAGGCTTTGGAGAAACCTGTTCCTATTGGCTAGACGAATTTGCACAGCTATGCTTGCGTCCTTTCATATTTTAATAAGCAACGAGGATGAAAGATTACAAAACTTAGTTTAGTATGGAGACCTTCCTTTAGATAAATTGGAGGATTGAGCAAAAATAGAAAATTGAGCAAAGAAATGAGAGAAGAAAATGAAAGATTAATAAAAAAATGAACATATTGAGGCCAGAAAAAAATTAAAGATTTGTTAAAAGAAAGATAATTTATCAAATAATCTTAGACTTCTCAACTTTCATCACTTTTCTACTTTCAGCCTATAATTGAGAATGTTGAGTTTGTACCAATAAGTTTGGTGGATGGAAACAGTGCTAGTCTTGGACCTATAGAACGCTTGATGACTTATCATACTATTATTTTTCTATTTTTCTCCATTCTATATTTTCAAAACTAGTATTTCCTGCTTTTATTTTATCGTTCATCATTTATTACTTCATGTTTTTTGATAGAAATAGTATGTGAAAGTTATGTTATATTAGTAGAAAAAAGATGTACTAATGTTATTTGGTCAATCTTGATATATGTAAATGTTTGGGATCTATTGACTACATTTTAATCATATTCTACTCTTCTTATCACTTTATAAAATTCAGTATTATATGTTATTGAGTACTTTATCTCAAGTTTAAATCAAAATCAATGAAACTTATTGTGTATATATTAAATTTTTTATTATTTAATTAATATCGAACAATAGTACAAAAAAAAGGTACATTTGCTAGTTACACTTGTGAATTTTACGATCTAATATCTATGAATTTTTTATCCGAAATGTACAAGCTTGATTTTAATTTTAAGTTCATTCATGCCAAACATTCTTTTACATGTAACTCTTCTTCTTATCCTTCTTCTATTTCTTAGATGCTATTTTTCAATGTTTTTATCAAGAGAATTTTCATCCTTGTATAATAGCAATTTATATCATTAATAGAATACTTGTGTTTCAATAGATTATAATATAATATCAATTAAATCCAATTTGGAAAAAGTTATCAAAATAATGTGAAATTATTTGATCATATGAATACAACAAGTCCCATTATGTATCTTATGCTAAATTATCTTCTTCTACCTTTATTTAAATCAGTTAACAATTATGCTTATATTTTAGAAGATGTAAATATCCGATGGTAGAGGTAAGTTTGTTCCTTACTATTAAATTGGGGTAACCACTATCATCTATCTCTGCGGCTGCAATTTTGTTCACCAAAGCATTTAGGAATACGAGGAGAATCAATAGTGTTTTTCTTTTCTTAGAGATTAGAACTAATAATCTCACTTGTTCTCCTCAAATTAAAACTATAAAGGAATTAATTTTGAAATGAGCGCATCGATCACTAAATGTTGTAGCTACCGATTTTGCTAATAGTTCGTTAAATAGAATTAGTAATAATTTGTTATTATTTAGTAGTAGGAGTTAGCCACACAATTTATTTCTTGTAATTCACTTAATTAGCCACTAAATTTTATTCTTTTTTTCCAAAAGCCACCTAATGGTGGTGGTATAGGAGGTAGGCATAGATCTCACCTATCAATATCACCGGAATATAGAGATTACAAAGGCGCTTTTGGCCGCCCCCGAGTTACATTAAAATGAAAAGTTCATCTCTATGAAGAAAACTACCCATACTAGAGAACGTAGCATAGGAGGGAATATATGTCAAAGATACGAAACATATACAATTCTTTAATTAAAAATGTAATGCTCTTTATCATGTCTAATACTTAAAATTCGGGAGTCCATATTTGTCATTCTTCAATGGAGCTTTAACTTGTGTTGGCAAAGAGATAGCTTGATTTGAGAATAAATTTCTCCCTCTTAATTTATCCCCACTACAGTTTGTCAACCACCATGCTTCCTCTGAGGCAAGAAAAATGAAATTTCTTGAGTTAGTGTGATTCCATATCTCATTGATGATGTCCTCACTTGCTAGGAAATGTGAATTTATTGATCATCTGGATTGTCATCATGGAATCTGATTCAATCAAGACGTGGTTGTAGTTGTTTCAAGAACAATTCATTTTATTCCCGAGAGTATAGCTTCGCTCGCATAATTGTTGTTATTTTTTAGCCATAAAAATTTTCATGATCATGTCCCCCTTGTGATTTCTAAGTATACCACCTCCTCCTGCCTGGCCCGTGTTGCCCTTGGACAGCCATCTACATTTAGTTTAAATAAGTTAGTGTTGGGTTTGAGCCAAGTAACCACTTTGACAGAGATTATGGGCCCGCAATTTCGATAGCATAGCAAAGATCTATCCAAGATTGATTAGTATTCAAATAAAAATATTCAACATTTAAAAGGAAAGTGCTCTTTGTTATCCTATCATTTTTTCATGTTGTCCTTTCATAGAATTTCCATACTTTCTATAATTTGTTGCACATTTTTATCAATTTACTAAACCCATAATTTAAAGTATAATGGAATCAATGGTAATATCATAAACATTAAATCTATTAAGCTTAAAATACTAGATTCATTTGGATATTTGGAAGTTATTTTATTCTTAGTGCTCACCAACCTAATTATATGTGTAAATTTTTATTATATGTTGATCTACATTTTCTATTATATTCTTTTTTCTATTCATATTATAAATTAAGGTTAATTTAGCACAATGAATATACTCTTTCAAGGATTCAAATAATATCTTTTTATATTTGAGATATTTATTAATAATAGCACCACTTAGTATTATGTATCTAGATTATAAGAGATCGGTCGTGAATTCTGACATCGCTATAGTCGATGGAGTTGTGCCGATGGCAGTTTCAACTAAGATATTCAACTTGCTGTCCAATTAATCATTGTTTGAATTCAATTTACAAGGAGCTAGTCCATTCATACCTAGTACAAATATATTTTGCCCCTCTATTGAAGTTCCACCTTTTACTTCCTGATACTCAACTCACAACTTTATACATGATAATAGATATTTTTGTTCCATTTTTTCTAACACATTAGCTTGTGCTTAGAAATAAATGACCTTAGTTTGATTCCACTTCACACATAAATATATTGTCCTCTCGCAATAAAGAGCAAGAAAGCAAATAGAAGAATATATTCTTAGTCCAAATTTATTTTTTTATAAAATATTCTATAATGTACTTGCAATATTACTCAATTAGTGAGTCGAAGAAGACCTCACTCTTGAGAGTTGATACACTTCAAATATGTTGGCATTCATTCATATCTTTTACTCTAAAGAAGTGTTCTTCTTCATGCATACAAACATGACTAGTAATTAGATGAAAAGACAGTAATAGCACGTAAATAGAAGAATAGCTAGTTTATCTCAAACAAAAGTAATAAAATTATCTATAATATGGTGTATTTGTTGTCATAGTTATTTTTTGTCTTGGAGAAATTGTTTCTAGAATGTGGGCAAAATTGGATGTTAGGTTACACTACAAGGTATTTAAATTATACCGGTGATCAAAAGTTTAAAAGTTAGTTAAAAACCTACCTTCGGCAATTGGAGGAGTGAAAACAAGATATTAGAAAAATTGAGTGAAGAAAACAAGGAGAAAAATGAAAACATGTTCAACAATGTTTGGGACAGATATAATTTTATGAATTTGATGCTAGAGAAATTAAAGGATTGCTGTGTTATCTGAGCCACAATGCACGAAACATGATGAAAGGAGAAACAACCCAATCAACACCATCCTCGCACTTCCTCAGCCCACAATGCTAGAGATAGTTGATTGAGTTGTTTCTTCCTTGGATCAAGTTTAGCCTATGTAAAAGAAGATAACTTTTACTAATTCTTTAATTTCCTAGCATCAAGTTCATATAAATATTTTACCCTATCTCGAATAATTTATTTAACATGATTACCATTTTCTTCTCCTCATTTTCTTGCTTAATTTTTTTTAATATTTTATTTTGCCCTTTAATAAAAAAATGAAGTGAAGAACCAACACTTTCTTGGGCAAAAGAATGAATGAATACCTAAATGTGAAAATAGAAGAGGAGTATTGAAATGTATGGCAGATGCATAATGAGACATGTTAATACTATATAGTAAAATCACTTGTAAATATATTAAGGTAATTTGGTCTAAATTTAAATAAATTTATTTATAATAATTGATTTTTATAAGATTTAAGCATTTTCTTAAAATGTTTGAAAATTTAAAAATATCAACTAGAATTTTAGATCATAATTTGGGAGTTATAAAATTTTAAGATAAGAATTGACTGTATACATGTATTCAAATTTCATCTAGTATTTCACATCATATCAAGTATAAAGTCTTGTTTGATTCACTAAATGTTAGTATTGCAACTACTATAGCACATTTTGAAAAATAAATTTCATTACTAGAGATATAATCAATTAAAATGTTCAAAAATTAAGGACAATGTCATTGAGCAATATGTATGAATGCTAACAAATGCTATTATACTCAAACAATAATCAATTGACCATCAAGCGAGTTTCCACGTTAGCTAAAACTATAATATCGACACAAACTCTATCACCTATAGCGATGTCAAAACTCAATCGATCTCTTATTATCTTGGATGCACAGAATACTAAATTAGTGCTATTGAGTAATAATAATCTCAAATCCAAGATGGAGGGTGGAAGCAAAGGTTGTCTGGACTTTTGGTAGAACATCATGATGACCATCATACTCATTATTTATCTACTTTTTTTATCATACATTGTATTTAAATGTAGTATTTTCTCGCTTTTTATTTAATCGCCCATCATTTATTACTTCATGTTTTTTGATAGAAGAGTACGTGAAAGTTATGTTATATTCGTAGAAAAAATGTACTAATGTTATTTGGTCAACCTTGATGTTATATGTAATGTTTGGGGGTCTATTGAACTATTTAATCATATTCTACTCTTTCTATCATTATAAGATTCGGGCCATTTAGTATTGAGTACTTTATCTCAAGTTTAATCCAAAATCAATGAAAACTTATTATATATATAAAGTTTTTCCTGTTATTTAATTAATATCGAATACGTACAAAGAAAAAGGTACATTTACTAGTTACACTTGCGAATTTTATGATCTAAATTTAATATTTATGAATTTTTTATTTTATGTACAAACTTGATTTTAATTTTAAGTTCATTCATGTCAAACATTCTTTTATCTCGAGAATTTTCATCCTTGTATAATAGTAATTTATATTATTAATAGAATACTTATGTTTCAAATCTGAAAAATATTACTATGTCTCAGCCGCCATTACTTTTCTAACTTCGGCAACAAACAGTAGAATGATATAGGTCAAAGTAGCTGCTATGTCGGGAGTGCATCAACAAGTTTGGTGGTCGAAGTGGTGCTAGATATGGACTGCAAGAGGTCACGATGACAGATCATACTATATTTCTATAGTTCTACACTTTCTTCTGATATTGTTTTCTAACAATAGTATTCTTACTTTATTTTGTCTCGCACTCATCTATTAGTTCATGTTATTTTAAATGGTATGTAATCTTTGCTATGTTAGTAGGAAAATGTCATCAAAGATATATGTATAATATTGGGGATCTATTAAATCACATTTCAATCATATTCTATTTGTTTTCACATTATAAAATTTAATTTTATTCAGTATAATGAGTACATTATTTAAAGTTTAAATCTAAATAAATGAAATTTGTGAAAAACATTGAGTTGTTTGTTATTCATCATAAGAATTATCATCCTTGTATAATAGCAACTTGTATCTATCTATGCTCTTCTAAAAGTGAGAATAAAAAATATTGAAAGTTAAATTATCAAAATGTCCATTAGATATTGAACAGTCATTTTCCTTTTTTTTTAATCTTATTACTATAATATTATTGTTCTAGAAAGTAAATTTACCTTCTAATAAATAATATATTTATACTAATAATAAACCCGGTAAATGAAAAATAGCATAATTCATTTATTTATTCTAATACAACTTCTTCTAACTCTTGAATTGGGAGTTAAACTCATTTATCTTACTTTTAATAGCCAATAAAGTCTCCAAATACGCCTTCATCAACTTTATCTCTCGTGTAAATGGAGTCTCATGGAGAGATGAGAAAATATGGTGCATTTGAACCTATAGTATCTCCATGAAATTATTTGATTATATGGTATTAACAAGTCCTTTATGCATCTTTAATTATTCTAAATTATTTTCTTCTACCTTTATTTAAATCTGTTAACTATGACATGTTTATATATGAGTTCATGTTGCCTTTTCATAGAAGTTCCACACTTAGCCCATTCATACCTAGTGTACGGATTTATTTTGCCCTCTATCAAGCTCCCACCTTTTTACTTCCAAAGGACTCGAATTCACAATCTTAAAAATTAAAGTTACAGTGGTGTTTTAGGCACATGATAAAAGATATTTTCGTTTTCATTTTTTCTAGCACATTAGTTTGGTGCTTTGCAAAATAAATGACCTTGGTTTGATTCCACATCACATAATATATAGTCCTCTTGCAATAAAGAGTGCTATTTATTAAATAAAAGAATATATTTCTAATAATCCGAATTCTTTCTTTATAAAATATTCTATACGCTTGCAATACTTAGCAATTAGCGAGAGTCAAGAAGAATTCAATTTTGAGATTTCAAATATATGTGCAATGTCGATCATTAAGATTTTGTAATTTCCAAAATATGATTCGAAATACTAGTTGAAAAAATTGAATATTTCAGCATTTTAAGAAAAAATTATTATCATATTCGGACCAAATTGTCTGAATTTATTTGAAATTATTTTACTATTTGGTATTGCCAATAAGTCCCATTATGCATCTATATATATATACACACATGCATACTTCATTGCTTCTCTTCTATCTTCATATGTTAGCATTCATTCATATCTTTTTCCTCCAAGGAAATGTTCTCTTCTTTATGTATACAAAATATGATTAGTAATTAGATGAAAGAGCAGAAGATTCACAAAATAGAAGAATAGCTATTTATTCAAATGAAAGCAATAGAATTATCTATAATTAATTTTCGCTTGCGCGATCATTTAAAAATAAAAGTGAACTTAAGGCATGATCATTTAATATAAATTAATTTATAAAATAAATATGAAAAATACTTCATCTAATTTTCATTTATAAATGACATGTCTAACTGAAAATATTACTATATATTATCATTAAGAGATAGCCACTAAATAAATAAATACACAAAAACACAAATGACAAAGGCCGATAGAACTTCCGAATTCTCTATCCACTCTCAAGCAAAAAGGAATTTTTACGAAAGATGTCATTTTTCATGCATAAAAGGTTAAATATGTGTATATGATGATGGTTAATTGTATATGATGATGTAATGGTTAATCAAGGCGATGATACCATTTTTCATACACAAATATTTAAATAATATCAACACAAAATAGACACTTCCAATGCTGTCCTATCAAAATGGTCGCCAGCATCTTAAATAAACAAAAAGACACAACAATCTTAAATTACAAATCCACAAACATAAATATACGGTCTTTCTTGCCTCATTGTGGTAGAATAATCAATTAATGAAAAAGTTTATACTTTACTATTACAATTTTATATGGGCAAAAAGAGTTACTTTACAAAGTAAAAATAATTATACATATATACTAAAGTATAACTAATTTGTAAAGGACCTACTATCTACTAATTACAAAGAAAAAGTGCATGGTTGGCATGACGACCATTAACTATTACACAAAAGAAATTGCCGGACAAATTTTTTACTGTGACTTACATAGATTTGTAAGATATAATTACTTAACCAACAAATCAAACTATATTATTTTATCTTGATAATATTCTCCTTCAAAAGATATATATTTTTTGAAGATCCAACACGATTGTATTAGTATTTATGGAGGATCTGAGCAACATAGGTTATAATCATAAATGAAAAGTGATAGTACGATGACTATTCATAAGCTAACTTAAGTATAGTTTGAGACAAGAGCTTGTAGTTGTTGTACGAGATTTTAATTATTGGAGGTAAAATAATTTATCCCAACATTATCGTTAAACCGAAGATACAACTAATATATTTCATACTTTACAAAAATAGAAAATAAAAAGTTACTCGACTTTATTGGTATAAAAAGTTCCAACTTGAATTTTGAAAATGACTCGATAACAATTATGTTCATTCAAATTGATAAATGAAACTAATATTTTCTTTGAAAATCAACATTAGAAATGATATAAGTAGAAATTTGGTTAACTGAGTATTTTGAAAAAAAAAAGCCTCACACTCCATATTTCCTTTGATCTTTGTACGCTTTCCTTCATTTCAGGGAGTACCAAATCTGTTGATCACCCTTAATTATCGCGTTAATAGAGCATCGCTATTCCCATTCCAGAAAAAGCACAGATCAAGTGTGAGAAAAGTATGGAGTAACTCTTGCTTATTACATAATAGTGTTTCTCTATTATGAGCTTATCAAAACATCTTCAAAACAGCAAGAGACACGTGGGCATGAGAAGATGAATGATACCGCTGTATTAAAATTGTTGGTGATCATAGTCTGTAACAGGGCACATATACAAAAAGTTAAAATAGTAATAATATATTGTACTTCAAAAATTAATACAAAAAGTTATTTTCAACCAAATTTTTAAGTTAATTTATTGTTCTTTGTACAGGGATGACAAATTGTCATCTTTGTAAGTCCATCAAATATTAAAACCACCATCAAAATCAAATATGAAAAATAAATAATAAGAATATATGTTTTTAATAAGGAGTACATACCAATAAATAAGTAACCAAGAAAATTATAGTCCACTAAGCACACACGCATCATAAAACAAAAAACATAACCTATTATAAATAAAAAGACAACAACAATTCAACAATTACGTTTGATTCTTTTAATGAAACTATCAAAAGTTACATCTCTAATTTTACTCTTAAGAATATAGGTTGATAAGAAACCAAATCAACACATTCTCTTGTGAAAATATATTATTTGGATTACAAATCTATAAATCAACTCATTAATATCATGAAACAATATTGCATTAATTTTATTTTCCTCATTTTAGAGAAAATATTGAAAAAAGACTCACAAAACATAGGAGAAAGAGGAAAATCATATTCAGGATTATGAATGGTTCTCCCTTTTTATGATCGAAAAGGTATTGGAATCATATTACATATTTGTCAAAGATAAGCACCTAAAATATATGTACATGTAACTTGAGTAAAAACGAATATTGCTCACAACAAAATAAAAACCTCCTACTTGTTTAAAATTTTTTGGCCCTATATACATGTAATTTGAATCTTCCATAGAGACACAGTTGGATGAAAAAATTATGCAAGATATCTTCTTTTTTCCCATCATCAAGTCATCCCTCATTCCCAAAATTCATTTTGAGATCCTCGTTGTCATCAATCCAGTAAATTACTTATATGATCAAAACTGCTAATTCTACAAATTAAATAGTAAAATGAGAAGTCCACATCATAATACCATGAATTTCATAACAAATAAATAAGCAATGATTGAAAATTAGTTCATAAAATTTAAACCTAACAAAATGAAAAGTAAATTTGCTCCTTTAATAGTTGAAGTGTGATCTAAAAATATACGTAAATCTTAAAGACCTCAACACTCATTTACTTATTCTAATAAAAACTTAAAGCAATTCTACAAAAGATAGTTAACATGAGAACACAATAAAATGAACTGCTTAACAAAGAAATTATAATGATTGACAAATTAGTTCACAAAATTTAAAAGCTAACAAATAAAAAAGTAAATTTGTTCCTTTCAAAGTTGAAGTGTCATCCAAGAAAGACGTAAATTTGTAAAACCCAAACACACCTTTTTTATTTCAATAGAAAATATTTAGTCATGTATGAAAATTCCCAACTTCTATTATAAACTAATATATACGATGGAAAGATTTATTTATACTTATTTGTTTATTGGGATATAAAAGCATAAAATTTGATCATGAGTAATAGATGAAGAGGACATGAAATTGATGGTAAATTATTTTAAAACTCCCATAGAAAATAGAGAATACATGATTCACAACAAAATCACAAATTGATTTGTTTGAAGATTTTGGGCCCTATATCTTCTAGTATAGAAAAATGGATGAAAATACTACGCAGATATTTTTTTCCATCTTCAAGTCATCCTCAATCCCAAAATCCATTTTGAGATCCTCAAGTTGTCATAAATCCCAATTTTACTCCGTATGATCAAAACTTGAAGGCACTCACAAAAATAGTAGAATGAGAAGTCCATCATAACAACACTAATCCCAGATAACAAATAAATTGTAATGATTTAAAAATTAGTTCATAAAAATTTAAAACCAACAAATTGAAAAGTAATGATTGACCTTTAAGAGTTGAAGTGCCATATAAAAATAGACGTAAATTTGCAAAGACTCAAAATACCTTTGGACATTTGCCTGCGCACCTCTAGTCATGTATGAAAAATTTCCGACTTTTATTATGAACTCGATATATACATTGGAAAGTTTTTTTGATTGTTTGTTGGAGATATTAAAATTGATCATGAAAGATAGATGAAAAGGCATGAAGTTGATGGTAATCATTTTAAAAGTCCCATTGAAAATAGAGAATACATGTATTTTTATAGAAAGAGAAAAAAATTACAGGGAAATTTTTTTTTATAATCATTGAAAAAGTAATATGAATTTATTGCCTCAGTTATTTTCTTAACTTGGAGAATGTTCTAAATAAAAGAATAACCATTATCACCAGCAAAAGAGTTATCTATTCTATGGTGTATTGTTGTTTAATAAAAATTATTTCATGTGGCTAAACAAAATTGATGCCACTGCTACCAAACTGTTCAACTTTTCATCCTATATAACATAAATACCTTGTGAGTATAATCTTACCATCAATTTTGTTTAGCCACACTTCAAGAATGATTTTTCAGGACTAAAAATAATTAGGGCAACAAGTACACCACATAGGATATATAACTCTTGCTGATTTGAATAAACTAGTTATTCTTTTGCTTTAAATTCTTTCTTGACCTTTATCAAAATTATTTGTTATTTTATAGACGACAAAAATAAAAATAAAAAGAAGAAGAAACGAACACTTCCTTTGAGAGTAAGAGAAATGAAAGAATATCTAATCCTGAAGATAGAAAGGAGCATTGAAATGTATATATAGATGCATAATGAGAGAGGTGAAATGACATAGTAAAAATGACTTACAATAAATATAGGTAATTTGGTCTAAATTTGATAATAAATTTATTAGGATAATTTAATTTTTGAAAGATTTAAGAATTTTTTTTAAATATGTTTTTTTATTTTTTAACTTTAAAATTTCTTCATATATGATTGAAATTCTAGTTGAAATTTCAAAAATTCTAAGTATTTCTAAGAAAATATTTAAATCTTTCAAAAAATCAAATTTATAACTTAATTTATCTGGATTTATTTGTGTTTCATTTTAATTACTAAAATAAAAAAAACACAACCCAAAAAAAATAAAAAAAATAAAAAAAATAAAAAAAATAAAAAAAATAAAAAAAATAAAATATTAAATTTTTAAAAATTTTAAAAATATTTTTATTTTTTAAGTTAATTTTTAAAAATCAAATTATCATAATAAATTTATAATCAAATTATCTAGATTTACTTGAATTCATTTTAATTACTATATAAAATTAACAAGTGCCAATATGCATCTATTTGAAATTTCAAATATTCAAGAATTTTAAGAATACTTAAATCTTCAAAAATCAAATTGTCCTTAAAAAATTTATTACCAAATTACCGATTTACTTGAAGCCACTAATTACTATATGAAATTACCAAGTCCAAATATGCATCTATTTGAAATATCAAATTTTCAAACATTTTAAGAAAATACTTAAATCTTTCAAAATCAAATCATCCTAATAAATTTATTACCAAATTACCTTGATTTACTTGAAGTCATTTTGATTACTATATTGTATTAACAAGTCCCAATATGCATCTTTTGGAATTTCAAATTTTCAAACGGCTAAGGCTGAAGCCATGAGGTATTTAAGTCAAATTCTGGAGGATGAAAGGCACAGTGAGTTAAACATGAAACATGTCTTTCAACAATTGGAAGATCGAGCAAAACAATATTAGAAAACTCGAGCAAAAAAATGAGGAGAAGAAAATGAAAATCATGTTCAACCAATTACTCGAAGGAAAGATTAATTTATATGAACTTGATACTAGAAAAATTAAAGAATTGTTTAAGATGTCTTCTCGTACACAAACTAAATTAAACTTGTCAAAAGAAAGAAACAACTCTTTCAACAATTGCACTCTCACCCTTCATCACTTTTCTCACTCAAGTCGATAACCGAGAATAATATAGATCAAAACACAGTTTTCATATTGGAAGCACACTTCAATAAGTTTAGTGGAGGGAAGTGGTGCTAGTTGTAGCCCAATAGAATTTATGGAATAAAATGAAATCATACATTACAACACCATAATGCTATTATGTTATACATATACATTCAAATATTTCAAATAAGCATTTGTTGAATGGTTATGTATTTATCTTTACAAAATCATTTATTTCAAAGGCAATAATATTGGTTCTATTTTTAATACATTCAAATACATATATACATTTAAATATTTAAATATGTATTTATAGGAATGATTATGGTATTTATCTTTACAAAATATTTATTTTAGCATGGAATATATATTAGTTTTATTTTCATATATTCAAATACATAATCCCGTATATATTTTTTGTTTGTATTTTATGATACAAATTATTCATTATTATTTACTTTTTCTGGCTATATTTCTTGTAATGAGGAAATAAACTATTTTGTTAAATTTTTCTTTTTATTTCACAAGTTGTTATGGTAATAAGAATTCCGTCCTTTATTAGAATCATATTATTAATGGAATGGAATACTATCACTTGAGTGATTTATGGTAAATTAGCAAGACTTCACTTAATATGATCTAAATACTAGTTGAAATTGGATATATGTGCAACGCCATCCACTCATCATTAGATTTTATAACTCTCAAAATATGGTCTCAAATTCTAGTTGAAATTTTAAATTTTCAAGCATTTTAAGAAAATATTTAAATCTTCCACAAATCAAATTGTCATAATAAATTTATTACCAAATTTCTAGATTTAGTTTGAAGTCATTTTTGATCATATGGTATTAACAAGTCTTATTATGCATCTATATATACATTTCAATGTTCTTTCTCTTCTATCTTCACATACATTTAGGTATTCTCATTCATTTCTTTTACTCCCAAAGAAAGTGTGAAGTGTCCTTTTCTTCTTCTTTCTCTTCTTTTTGTGGGTCTAACAAACATGTCTAGTAATTTAGATGAAGGTCAGAGAAAAATTGAAAAAAATAGAAGAATAGATAGTTTATTCAAACAAGCAAAGAATTGTCTATTTTATATGATGTACTTATTATAATTATTTTTATTCCTCGAGAAACCATTCCTATAATGTGGCCAAAATGAAACTGATTTTAGGTTTACACTCACGAGGTATTTATGTTATTCTCGAGGATGAAAGGTTAAAAATTTAGTTGATTACAAAACCTATCTTTTAGAGAAATTGGAGGAGCGAAAACAAAGTATCAAAAAAATTGAGCAAGAAAACGAGGAGAAATGGTGTCAATATTCAACAAATTGCCAAAAACAGGTATACTTTATGAACTTGATGCTAGGGAGCTCAAAGGATTGTTAAAGTTATCTCGTCTTTACACTGATTAAAATTGATGAAAGAAAGAGACAACTCAATCAACAATCTATGACTTCTCTACCCTCCATTACTTCTCTCTAATCTCTGTACGCAGGATGATGCAGGTCAAAGCAGTGGTTTTCATGTTGGAAAATGCATCAAGAGGTCATGATGATGATCATACTAGTATTTTTATAGTTCTACACTTTTTTTTTTTCTCATGTTGTTTTTCATAAATATTATTCTCTACCTTTTTATTTTGTCTCATATACTATCTATTAGTTCATGTTATTTTTAATGGTATATGTGTGAATGTTTGCTATGTTAGAAAGAAATGCATTAGTAAATCAAAGAATCAATAAATCAGATTCATTTAGTTTCTGCCAATATAAAAACAACTTAATTTTATTCGATATAATTATAAATTATTTAAAGTTTAAATCTAAATCAATAAAATTTATAATTCTTGTATAATAGCAAATTATATCTATCTATACCTTATACTATTTTAAAAGTGGAAACTAAAAAAATAAAAGTGATTATCAAATATCCATTAAAATATTTTCATGAACTATAAGAAGCTTTGTGTTTTCACATTGATAATTATTTGCTAACAAAGATATATCAAAATGGCTTCCCTTTTTTTTTTCTAAATCCTATTCCTACAATATTTTATACCAAAAATAAATTTATCAAAGTACTTTTAATAGCCGATAAAGTATCCAAATACAGTCCCATCAACTTTTCTCTCTTCATAATTGTTTATTTAATGTATATATTAATATCTATTTATGTGCTCTTCAAGACATTAAAAGATAAACTTTTCATTTTTCAAGTTCCTCCTATATATATTTTTATCCTCTCGTGTGACAAGAGAGCAAAGAATTTGTAAGTTTCATTGGATGAGATGTAATCATTTATAATCCTATCCAATCTTGTAATCATGCACTCGTCTTAACATTTTCACTTTTATATAATCAAACTTGATTGTAGATGTGATTAATTTTTCCTCGGTAATTTTTTGTGTTTTTCTATTCTTTTATTTCTAAAATCTTTGGACAATTTTTGTGTGGTTATTTTATTTTGTTGTGCTTAATTTTACTAACTAAACCGATGTTGCTTCCTTATTATATCTACAATGTAATTTCAGTTCAGCATATTTTTGAATTTCGTGTAATTTTTCATGTCGACTTTGATTCATAAGATATTTCTATTCTTAAACCATGCTAATTATAGTAAAAGGCGTTCCCACTTTTTATATAATTATTAATTCGTCCAGGACAACAATTAAATTGTTGACTGAGAGAGAGAAATAAATGAAAAAATACATAAAAAGCTTATCTCAATCAAGAAGAAGTATATTGTAAATTTTATAGCCTAGAAATGAAGGCTAACAATATTTTATTATTTTTGAATTTTTTATTTTTTTTATTTTTTTTATTTTTTTTATTTTTTTTAGTTTTTTTATATTTTTTATATTGTTTGTTTTTTGTTTTTGGGGTTTTTTTTTTTTTATGAATTTTGAGTTTTTTTAATTTTTTATTTAATATTTCTTTAATTTAACATAATGAATATTTATTTCAAGGCTTAAATCTAAAATAATAAACTAGTTGTGTACATATTAAGTAGTTTAACATAAAAATACGTATACATCTCTTTTAGATTGAGATTGCCATTGATTAATAGAACTAATTTAGATATTGTGTATCCGGATATTAAAAGATTGATTGGAAGTTTGACATCGCTATAGGTATGAGTTGTGTTTTGCGTAGTTTCGCAACATATTCGACTTTGGTTGTCCAATTAATCATTGTTTAAATTCAATGTTTACATGGGCGTTAGCCAACACATCACAGCCTCTATTGGGAGAAATGCTTATGCTGAGAGTATTTTGCCCTCTATTGGAGCCACCTTTTACTTTCAGTAACTCGAACTCACAATCAGTTTTTTTAGACTTAAACCTTGCTATCTAGTAGTCATGTATGCTAAATAATATCAATTTGTAATATGAATAGAAAAATATGACAAAAATGTGATTCAATGGATAAAAATTTACACATCTAATTAGGTTGATCGAAACTACTAAAAATAAAATAAATTTGTTATCCAGATAACTATGATATAAACTAATAGGTTGTCGTTTATGATATTACCATTGTTGCAACAAATTAAAGTTAAATATTGAAAAATTATAATTAGAAATTAATAATTTTCTACTTTTTGTGTTTTTTCTAACATTTTGAGGATGAATTTTCCCAATTATGTTTTTGATTTTTGAAAGATTTAAGTATTTTCAATTACTTATAGTATTAACAAGTTCCATTATGAATTCTATTTGAAAATTTTAAAATTTTCAACTTTTAAATAATCACATCATTATTTCCTTTTTTAATTTTTTAAAAATCAAATTGTCCTAATAAATTTATTACCAAATTACTTAGATTTATTTAAAGTCATTTTAATTACTATATGGTATCAACAAGTCTCAATAGTGCTGTATTGAATTTCAAATTGTCACATTTTAATAAAATGCTTAAATCTGAAATTTTAAATTTTTAAACATTTTAAAAAAAAATACTTAAATTTTAAAAATCAAATTGTCCTAATAAATTGATTACCAACTTACCTAGATTTACTTGAAGGTCATTTTAATTACTATATGCATCTATTTGGAATTTCAAATATTCAAGCATTTTAAGAAAATCCGTAAATCTTTCAAAATTCAAATTTTCAACTCAAACATAAATTTAGTACTCAGAATTACCGAAGATTTACTTGAAGTCATTTTATTTGTTTATTGTATTTATTGTCTTCAGATATACCCATTGAAATTTAAAATTTCAACTAGAATTAAGGTTTATCATGAGGTATTTAAGTCACCCCCAGAATTAGAGTACAGAAAGTGAGTGTTAACAGGAAATATACTTTCAATAATTGAAGATCTATAAAATATTGAAAAACTATAAAGTGGAACATGAAAATCTGAGCAAAAACAACTGAACCTCATGCAACGAGAGAATAAATGAACACACCATATGTCAACCAATACTGAAGGCGATTATTTTAAGAGGCATCCGATTTGGGGAAAACGCGTCAAGAACATAAAGATGCCTTTCAAACAACTAATAATGTAAATTATTTAAAAAAGAATCCAATTTTCTACTAATTATATTTCTCACTTTCATCACTTTGCTTAATTTCAAGTCGATAACTCGAGAATGATATGCATCAAAATCAATATATTGAAGCACATCAATAAATTTAGTGGAGGGAAGTGGAAAAGCTAGTTGTAGCCCAATAGAAGGTCATGACATGATCATATTAGTATTTTTCTACTTTTTCTACGTTGTTTTTCTTGCTGACATCATTATTGTCTTCATGCTCTTTAACACAATATAAAAGTTATGCTATGTTAGTAGAAAAATAAACTAGTGTTATATACTCATTTGATATATCATGCAAAAGGTGAATACTTGGGAGACTATTAACCATTTACTCCATATTTTATTTCTTTTACCATTATAAAATTCAATTTTATTTAGTATAATGAGTAATTTACTTCAAATTTAAATCTAAATCAATAAAATTTATTATGTATACATTAAGTTGTTTGTTATTTAATTAATATAGAAGAATAGTACAAAGAAAAAGACACATTTGCTAGTCACATTTATGATTTTATAGTCTTTTTTATTGAATTTTCATCTAAATTTGAAAGTTATTTTTTATTTTATTTTATTTTAAGGCTTAAATCTAAGAGAAATAAACCGATTGTGTAATTTATTTAAGCATTTGCAAATAAAAAATATACATCTCTTTAGTAATTAGTGAGTCACAAAGACTTCACTCTTGATAGTTGATACATTTCAAAATATATGCGTCATCTATTGACCATTAAGATTTTTAAATATGATCCGAAAACTATCAAATTTTAAATTTTTAGTCACATTTGCGGATTTTATAGTCTTTTTTATTGAATTTTCATTTAAATTTGGAAGTTATTTTATTTTAGTAGTTTCAATCAATCTAATTATAAGTGTATATTTTTATTATTTGTTGACTACATTTTATGGTCTCAAATACTCAATCAAATTTTAAATTTTTAGCATTTAATAAAATTTATTATCATATTCAGACCAAATTAATTATCTAAATTTACTTGAAATCATTTTACTATGCGATATTAACAAGTCCTATTATGCATTTATGTATTTACATTTCAATGTCACCCTCTATCTTTACTCCTTAGGCATTCATTCATCTTTTCTTTCAAAGAAAAGTGTTCTCTTTTGCTGAAATTAGTAATTAGATGAAAGAAAAAGAATCGCACGAAATAAAAGAATAACTAGTTTATTCAACAAAAGCAATAGAATTATCTATAATATGCGGTATTTATTGTCCTATGTTATTTTGTCTTGGAAAATCATTCCTATAAATAAACAAATTTGATAATTTTTAATTTTTAAAATTTTAGCTTTTTTTTTAGTTTTTAATCTTATACCCTTTTTAACAATTCTTTAATTTCCAAGTTAGCCAAGTTCATAAATATTTTACCCTATCTCGTAATACTTATTGAACATGATTACCATTTTCTTCTCCTCATTTTCTTCTTGCTCAATTTCTTAAATATTTTAGTTTTGCTCCTTTAATTAATCAAAGGCATATTTTGTGATCAACTAACTATTTTAACTTTTCATCCTCAGTATAACATAAATAATCTTTAAGAAAGATAATCAACATCAATTTACTTCTAGTCACATTACAAGAATGATTTCTAGGACTAAAAACAATTAGGGCAACAAGATAATAATTACATCGAATATATAATTCTTTTTACTTGTTTGAATAAACCAAATGGGGTCTTCATTTTCACGATTCTTCTGACCTTCATCTAGATTACTGTTCATGTTTGATATTGCCAAAATAATTTCAAAAAATGAAGAAGAAACGAATACCTTTCTTTGGAAGTAAAAGAAGAATGAATACCTAAATGTGAAGATAGGAAGAGAGCATTTAAAATGTATATATAGATGGCAATGAGACATGTTAATACTATATAAAATCACTTCCAAGTAAATTTAGGTAATTTGGTCTAGATTTGGAAATAAATTTATTATGATACTTTGATTTTGTAAGATTTAAGAATTTTCGTTAAATGTTTGAAAAATTTAAAAATCTCAACTAGAATTTTAGATCATATTTTGGGAGTTATAAAATTTTAATGATAAGTGAATAATGTTGCAAATATATTCAAAATTTAATCTAATATTTCAGATCATATAAAGAGTAAAGTCTTGCTAACTCACTAAATGTTAAAGGTAAATGCTATATAATGTTTTATGAAAATATATTTTGGATTACTAGATAAATAATCAATATAAATGATCAAAAGTTAAGGACAATGTCATTATGCGTGCTATGTATGAATGGGAATAATAAAAGTTATATCAACAATAATCAATTGACTATTAATGTTGAGTTTGCCATTAGCCAAAACTATATCGACAATCCCATCACCTATATGTGCCAAAACTTCCTAATCGATCACTTAATATTCAGATGCATTACTAAACAGCTATTGTGTAATAATAATCAAATCTATGTGTATTTTTTATTTGCACAAATCACTAATGTACATGTAATCTGGTTTTTGCTTTTGATTTCATTTTTTGAGAGAGTAGCTATTAGCAATTAAACTGCCACAAACGAAACTTGATGAAAGAAAGAAATACCTATCAATAATTTCAGACATTTCATCCTTGTTTATCTTCACTTTGTCATGAATGAGAATAATGTAGATCAATATGACGGTTTTTAATTTGGGGCCGTGCATCTATAAGTTTACGGATGTAAAGCGTACCAGTCTTGACCTATAAAACATCATGAGACTCCATCATACTATTTATCTACTTTATCGTTGTTGTATTTCAAATATAGTATTTTGCTTTTATTTAATCGCCCATCATTTATTACTTCATGTTTTTTGATAGAAGAGTATGGAAAGTTATGCGTTATATTAGTAGGAAAAAATGTACTAATGTTATTTGGTCAACCTTGATACATGTGTAATAGTTTAAAATCATTGAATCATTTTTTAATCATATTCTACTTCTTCTTATCATATTATAAGATTATTTAGTATTAAGTACTTTATCTCAAGTTTAACTCAAAATCAATGAAACTTATTGTGTATATATCAAGTTTTTCTATTATTTAATTAATATCGAACAATACTGCAAAGAAAAAGGTACATTTGCTAGTTACACTTGCGAATTTTACGATCTAAATATAATATTTATGGATTTTTTAATTTGAAATGTACAAACTTGATTTTAATTTTATGTTCATATCATGTCAAACATTCTTTTATCTCGAGAATTTTCATCCTT